>QEPC01004437.1:618705-654149 GCA_003113815.1 Sphenodon punctatus | reverse complement strand
ACACACACACACACACACACACAGCAGAGGGAAAGAATACTGCTTCAGAAGTTCCTTCTGAAGCAGGGATTAGGGTCCCTCCAACATACATGCAGCAAGTCCCTTCTTTCTGAAGCAGTATTCTTAACCTTTGCTGCGTGTGTGTGTGTGTGTGTTTGCTAAAACTGTTTGTAAGTGAAGTTTAAGGTTGTCTGCTTGCTTTTAAACCTGGCAGAGTAGGTGATTATAACCTGCCTAACCTAACTGAAATTGTTGGATTAAGTAATGTAATGTCCGTCCAACATTAACCCTTAGAACTCCTTGCTGCTGGGTTATGTCACCCACCGTTGCCCTGGCTCCGTCCACCATTGCCCTGGCTCTTCTCACCACCACCCATCGGCCTTACTGCCCCTCCAACCTCAAAACCCACCAGCCGCCCCTGGTCACTTGTAAGTTTCCACACTATTTGATTCAGAATGTCTGACTGACTACCATATTGATACTTTGTCCCTGCTCTGCCCCTGGCTGAAGGATTCCCAGCCGGCCCACACAATTACCTCCCCCCCTCTTCAGACACTGGCTCCTTGTGGCTGGTGCCATTATGGGTGGGAGGAGGGCCTTGCCACCCACCCCCTTGCTTTGGGAGAAGACAAGCAGCCACTTGCCACTTGCAGAGCAGGCCCGCTGCAGAGGCAGCAGGTTGATTTGGGTGTTAAAAGGCAGGTCTTGCATTGCAAGACCTGCGGGCACTATTTTGTGCCTCGCGGTGCTGCAGGTCAGTCGGCCATGCGGTGCATGTGAGAAGGAAGCACGGAGTGACGTTCCCGATGTTGACAGGTTGCTCCAGGTCTCAGAGTGCTGTGCTGCCTCCATCAGGAGGTGGGTTTAAATCTTCATGGTTTTGAAACCCTGGAAACAGAACGGTTTTTTTTTTAAGGAGGTGGAGGCAAGTAATTCCATCACCCCCCCCGCTTGTGACAACTAGTGTGCATGGCTCACGCACCTAGTGCTTTTTTTTTTTGTCTGCTTAAGGAAGCCAATCAAGCTACCCATCACACCTTTCCCACCCCCTTGACTGCCTCAGGTGATACTCATGGGCAGACCCACCTTTGAGGTGCTGCAGGCCATCACTGGCAGATGAAGGGTTTGGGCTCTGGTAAGGTCCAGGTGGACCTACCCCACAATACTTTGGCCCCCTGTATGAAGGGTCATTGAGGGAGGGGGGAGTCACAATTTTTTCCTTCACTCGCTCGCAATGGCGAAGGGTGGGGGAAAGAGTACAGGCAAGGCCCCAGAAAAGAAAAAAAAGGGCTCCCAAGGAGCAACACAGGGTAGCCAATAGCCATGTCACAGCGGGTCCTTCATGTGACTCATTTGAAGCTGTGTTTCAATCCCTACAGGAGAAGATGGGGGGATGTGAGGAGATTTTAACGCATATCACTGACACACCCTCTCATCAACTGAATGTTTCAGCCTTGGGGATGGAGGGGCAAGAGGGTGCAGATGCCCCTCCCCTGCCTTCACCTTGGCGGGGAGGGTGCTGCTGGGTTTTTTCTGTATATTACAGGGAGGATAGCCCAGCGTGCCACTGAGAAAGGATTGATTTGCACCTGGCTCGCCAAGACCAGATGGATGCTGTGGTTCAGCAAATGGAGGCCATCGAGAGAGCGGTACAGGGCATGTCTACAAGGCTCCCACAGTCAACACAGTGCCAGCAAGGTCAATTTGTGGATGACGAGGTTCCAGGACCAAGTGCAAGGCCACTGCAACTCCCAGTCCCACCGCTGCAAGGAGACAGTGAGTACCAGAATCACCCAATATAAGGTGGGAGTTGGCCCCAACTGGGGTGCTGCCACGGCCCTTCACAGGAGGCACCACCCCCTCCGTCACCTAGACTCAGGTGGAATGGGGCTTGGGCCCCATGGCCTGCACAGCAAGTACACTCCCCATGCCCAGAGATGGGCTATGGAGTGCACACTTCTGCCTGCTCAGGGATTGGGGGATTGCAGACAGCTTGGGTCTGGAACTCAGTGGGGAGATGTTGCTCCCCATGGTGCCATGTTATGGACGGGGTGGCGGAGCCTCCTCCACTGGCAGGGGGTTATGCAGATGTGTCTCACCTCATGCAAGCCACAAGGGAAAAGATATGGAGGGGCAAATATGTTGGTTTATTCTCCATCCTATTTACTCCCTCCATACCTGACCTGAATACAAAGGAGGAGGAGGACAAGGATAAGGAGGGTTTCAAGAGACCAAAAGCAGACCGTAATTGGTCCAGCTGGTCAGCAGCATACTCCATCTGGTTGGGAGTATGTGGGGAGTATCTGGTTGGGAGTATGTTGCAAATTTTCCTGCTGTGAGCTGCGGAGCTCGTCAAGTATCAGGACGTAGTCCGGCCTGTTTTTTATACCGGTCATCATTGGCTCTGCTACAATGAGGCCTTTAGGAAGCGGGCAGCTATAACCCCTGGGTTGAAATGGGATCAGTACATGCCCAACATATGGCTGGAATGTATGAATAGCGCGTCCAGCGCCCTTTGCGCCGACAGCAGGCATGCATTAATAAAAGGGGGATTTGCACCCATTAACGATCCTTTTCAGACTGAGGGGCATTGGGCGGCGGCAAAGGCTCCTACCTGCTGGGAATTTAACAGCTTGGGGAGTTGTACCCATTCCCCTTGTCATTTTTGACACATCTGCTTGCATTGTGCCAGAAACCATTCAGTGGCCCATTGCAGCCATGTCTAGCAGGTTGGCGGCTGAAACAAGAAGTCCACTCACCCCCGAAAAGTGGAGAGGGAGGGAACCCTGGAAAAGGCCCCAACTCCAGTGCACCACAAAGCAATGGTGAGGGTGCTTCACGATTGCCCTGATTGTGAAGCAGTGAACTATGTGACGGAAGGTTTCAGGCTAGGTTTCAGAATACTGGTGAGTGAATTGAGGGTGCGGCAGTGGGTAAGAAATTTAAAATCCACTGTGGCTAAGGAAGTATTAGTGCTGGCCAAGTTCCAAAAAGAGTTCATAGAGGGACAGGTAGCAGGCCCATTTTCAGTCCTCCCACTGGAGAACTTACATGCTTCCCCCATAGGTATTGTACGAAAAAAGACACCAGGCGAGTTTCGACTGATACACTATTTGTCTCACTCGAAAGGGAGATCAGTCAATGATGCAAAAACGGAAGAGCTGTGCTTAATACGGTATGCGTCATTTGATACGGTAGTCAAAATAAAGCAGTACCAATGGGGTGCTCGATATGTGCCACCTTTGAGAAATTAAGCTGACTACTTAACTGGTTGGTTAGGCAGCACGCACAGTCAAGCAACCTTAATCATTATATGGATGATTTTTTGTTTTGGGGCAGGGCAGGTACCGACGATTGTGGTTACCTGCTGTGTGCATTTCAAAGTTGAGCACAGGAGCTAGGAGTCCCCCTCGCACCAGAAAAAACTGTAGGCCCTACCATGACCGTGTCATTTTGGGGCATTGAAATGGACATTGTACAGGGTTTGTCTCGGTTGCCCAGGGAAAAAATAAGCACCTTGCAGGAATCTCTGACGACAGCCATTATGGTCAGTAAGGTTACAGTTAAACAACTGCAGTCCCTACTGGGATCACTGAACTTTGCTTGTAGAGTGGTGACACCTGGAAGGGCCTTTCTATCTTGGTTTTATGCCAAGTTCTCAAGTGATTTGCCTCCATACTATCACATTAGAGTAACCAGAGAGATGAAGGATGATTGCAGGTCAGGCTTCGTTTTTTAGATAAATTTAACTGAGTTAGTTTCTGGAGGGATGATCTCCTCTTGGAGGTGGAACTCCAGGTCCAGTCAGATGCTTCTGGTGCTGTTGGTTCTGGGGTATATTTCAGAGGACAATGGTGTGCTGCACCATGGCCCTTTGAATGGGTGACGGAGGGGGTCACAAGAGATTTGCCATTCCTGGAATTTTTTCCTATTGTACTGGCAGTGCAATTGTGAGTGAATGCTTTTGCAAACAAGACAGTGGTATTTTGGTGTGACAACATAGTGGTAGTTCACATCATAAATTCCATGTCCTCAAAATCCACGAGAATAATGCAGCTGGTCAGGAAATTTGTATTGCAATGCCTAACGTTTAACATCCTGTTTACATCAAAGCATGTCCCTGGAGTTAACAACGGCATAGATGATGCACTCTCTCATCTCCAGGTGGATCATTTCTGCCAGTTGGCACCAGATGTGGGTATCGAGATGGAAGCATTGCCTCCAGATGCATGGAACCTTGGATTGTAGACCTATTCTAGACGATTCAGGGCTTGCTAGCTAGGTCTACCCGCCAGTCCTATGGGAGGACGTTTAAGCAATTCCAGTCACTTAGGGCCTGCCAGGGATGGCCCACAAGTTTTCCTATCCATCTCTAGCAAGGTTTCAGCCATTACCTTTTTCAGTAAATTGGAAGGCCAGCCCCCTCCCCCACCCCCACCACCCCCCGATTGAGGATTTCTAATGCATAGGATCATAGAAAGCTGGTCCCAAGACAAGGGTCAAGCTCACGATTCAAGGCTTCCCATAACAACATCCTTTCTTGAAAGTTTGGATGCCACACTGGCCTGAGTCTGTTTCAACCAGAGCAAGACATGTCTTTTTAGTGTGCCATTTAAGCTGACTTTCTATGGTGCATTTTGGATAAGTGAGCTGGTTTCTGAGACCCATAGGTCCACGTCCGATAGAGTAGTCAGAACCTAGGATGTTCAAGTCCAAGGTGATTTAATCCAAATTATTCTCCGTTATTCAAAAACTGACCAAAGAGGTAAAGACCACCTCATTACCCTTCATCGAGCGGGGTTCCCATCCCTTTGCCCTGTTGCAGAAGTTCAGAGATACCTGCATATCCGACCCAGCATCCCGGGTCAATTTTTGATACACAATGATGGTTCCCTTCTCACCAGGTGCCAGTTCACAGCCTTGGTCAGATTCAGTTGCCAATCCACAGATTTGGGTCCCACTCCGTTAGAATTGGTGCTGCTAGCTTAGCTGCAGCTGAAGGCCTCCCTGAGTCCTGCATCTGGGATATCGGTAGATGGCGCTCAACTGCTTTCCACACATATGTTCGCTCACTACACAATTTAAAAAAAACACCAACAAAAAAACCTTGGTTCAATTGTTTATAGTTGGATTTCCATTGTTTATTGTTACAAGATTGAAAGTCCCAGGGCCACGTAAACTGGTGTGGATTGTGGGCCACAGCATCGTCCACTGGGCCGCCAAGGCAGCATGCAGGTCCCATTGGGGCACGTTGCTTGGGCTGGGCAACATGGCTGAGATAGTGTGGTGGGCTAGGGGTGGAATGCATTGGGAACAGCTCATGCCTCTCCTTCATAGGATAACTAGTGACCAACATCCAGAGTTTATTGCTGTTCATCTTGGGGAAAATAACCTACCTAAAAACCCCAGGTTGCAGTTGGTAGTAAGAATTAAAAGGTATTGGGTGGAAGCACAAAAGATTTTACATCACACAAGGTTCATCTGGACACACATGATCAAGACGATCAGGTGGCACAATGCTATCTCACCAGGGAAGGTCAACAGAGTAAGAAAGAAAATTAATAAGGAAGTAGGCAAGCTAGTTATTGCAAGGGGCGGTGACTGCATCGTGCACAAGGAGATTCGGTTCTCCAGGCCCAAGCTTTATTGGGATGATGGGGTGCACCTGTCTGGCATGGGGGTTCAGTTGTATCTTGGAGTATTAAAAAAGAAATTAGCGCAACTCTTAGATCAGAGGGAGGATTTGGGGAGTGAAACCAGCCAAGCATAGGCTGGCAGTTTGCTTTGGCAGGGGTCCAGGTAGTTGGTTTAACAGTTATTAGGGGTATGAAGGAAGACGTCTCCATAAGGGAATGGGCCAAGAGCAAACCAAGAGCAGGGGCGGCCAGGTTTGGCGCAAGGCCCAGAATGGGAGGGAGGAGAAACTCAGCTGAGGATAGGAGCGGTCCCGACTGGCAGGGCCCTTGCCTTCCAACCTATTTCGGGTTGCTACAGGGCGACAGCCTTATCAGCCAGCTGGGTGGATGGGGGTGAGAGCAACCTAGGATAGTTAACTGTTATAGGGTGGTACTGAGGGACAGCGGGCCACCCTTTATAATTGTTAGTAAGTTGGAACCTGGATCTGGAGTGTGGTACTCCCTCTTATCTAAATTGTAATTCAATAAAGAGTGCGGCCTTTCAAATCCATATCTGAGTGTGCTTGTCTTCTTCCAGGGTGCGGGGGCAAAGACGTCACCTGCTGATGGGCAGGAGCGTTCCTTTCAGTTTTTGGCCACAATCCAAAACACATACTTGTGAGTTAGCCCCATTGAAATCAACAGGATTTTCTAGCTGTACTTGTGATTGTGCCACATTCTTTAAAGCCTGATATCACTATGCTACCTGCAGTAGCAGGTTCTTCTTTATGAAAGAATCACTGGATGAACTTTATAGTCTGTTATGCAGAATGTTAGACATGCTAGGCTTTAAAGGGGATTTAAATAGTAAAATGACCTTGAAATTTTCCTCTCACCCTGCTGCTTTTCTTATTTGTTCCTTTAGCAAATCTGAGGTGGTAAACACCATTTTTCTATGCAAAACATAAACAGGGAAGAATTCACCTGACAACATTGCTTTAAAACTCCAACTTCATTTAACATTATTTGCAAGCCCCACGTCCTCATTCAACAAGACACGCCAGTCCTGGTTTGCAGCAGGCACATGAATAGTTTCCGTGCAAGATGTAAGACCAGATAACACTTAGTGTCAGCTTGATTTCAGTTACTCACTAACAATTTCTGTTCCCTTTGCTTGCCAAAATGGAAAGTGTAGCAATATTCATGAGTCCTTGCCATTACTTAGCTTAAAATCAAGTACCATTTCATTATCATTCTCTGGAGAGGTGCCTACTGTTGTAATATCAACACTGAGCACTAGGCAAGGAAGTGTCACAATGAGTAAGTTGCATTCCGGAGCAGCTGACCCTGCCTAACAGCATTACAAGTTTACAACGGATTTGCCAACCAAGATCGTAACTTTATCAAGAGATGCTCTTTTTCCATTGCCCGGAGCGTCGCCTTCAATTTCATCATCTGTAAAACTCCATGACTTCTGCTATGACTGACTATAAATTGATTTTATCCTCTGGTAGTTGGGAAGCACTAATCTTGTTTAGCCTTTTCTGTTAGAAACAGTTAGCTCCAGTTCCAGACATAAGAAGAAGCTGAAGGTGTAGTTTGAAACAAAATATGAATTTATGGACTGTGTGGGATAGCAAGAATACATTCAAACCAAAAATCTGGTTGTCACTTTCAAGGCAGGTGAGGAGGAACAAAGCCAAGTTTGTCTGGAGATGATACCTAAAAGGGGCAGCTAGAGTCAAGTATAGCTGCTGTGTGAATTGATTATGCTCAGTAGGGCACTAAACTGAATATCACATACATTTGTTTTTATTAGCAACTGCTGGACATTATTTTCAATTGCTGAGGTCAGAAGAAAAAATGGCTGGAGTCAATTTCTAGATGGAAATGTCTGGAAAATGGCTGGAGTCAAAGGTGTCTTTAGATGGGCCCATGGGTGGCCACACCTGGATCTGCTCTGGGGTGGCCAGCCCAGCATCCCCCGCATGCAGCCCCACCTGCACTGGGTTTATACGGACCCAGCAACTCCCATGGCCCACAGTCTGCCCACACGGTGCCTCTTCCACCACAGCATACAGTTAGAGGCAGATCGGCAGTCTTTCTAGGCTGCTGCCCGCAACTCTGTGGCATTGCCCAGGGCAACCCTTGGCTGAGAGCAGAGCTGCAGCTGCCATCTGTGAGTAAATGGACTACAGCTCTGCCTCCAGCTGGTTGCCTCAGATTTAGACAGCCTGCTTTGCTGGCGGTGCTTCAGGATATTCCAGAGCACTGCTAGCGGGGATGGAGCAAAGCAGGCACTGCTTCTCCTCTGACTGCACATCTGGTGGCCCACGGCTTTACTTTTTCTGTGGTTTTACTAAGGGAAAAAACAATTTTCTCCTCTTTTTTAGTACCACTGTATACAGTAGTTCCCAAGCTTTTGCCTGTATAACATCACTTTAACGTTTAAATAGAATTCTGTGACCCAGGTGACAACAAAGACATGGCAAGTATTTCAATTACAGGGTCCCCCTGATCTATAGTTTGGAAACTGCTGGATGAACTTCACAAGTCAAAACTGCTGATGACCACATGTTCTGTCGTGCACTGATTTTTTTATTCATTTCTCTTGGTTTAATAACTCTGGGAAATTTCATTTAAAAGTTCTCTAATGAAAAAGGAATGTTGTTAAGGGGTTTTTTGGTTTTTTTAAAACTAGAAAATGCCAGACCCAAGGCTACTTGTGCAAAGTGTGCAACCTTGCCCTCAGTTTTCCCTTCCCTCACCCTCTTCCCCAAATCTTGGCAATAAGAAAAAACTATAGTCTTTAATTACATGGTACTACTTTTTACAAAGGAACCCCACCTCACATTGGGTGTAAAAAGATGGACGCAGAAGCTGCCTGCCTCCAGAGCTGCTGCACCCCTACGTCCACTTGCTCCCTGCCCCAGCTGAGTCCGCTTTAGACTGACCCAGCAGTTTCCCCAGCCCACGGTCAACCAGCATGGTTCCCTCCACATCACAGAGTTGTGGGCAATTGCCCAACAGTCTAGGTTGGCTCCCATAACTCTGAGTATTTTTAAATGTGACAGGCAAAAAGCCTGCCATGCTTAAACCCACTCTGGGGTGCTGAGCACACCTGGAACTGCTCTGGCCACAGGCCATCACATCAGATGTGATGACCTGCTCTACCATGGTCTGGATCGTGGCAGGGCCACCATGGGATGTGTGCTGGTCGGGAGCCCAGTGCACATCCCATGGTAATCCTACCATGGTCTGGAGTAATTTCTGCCCTGGCCCATGGTGAATACCTGGCAGGGCTGGAGCAGACGTGACACCCCAGCCCATGGCCACGCTGGGGTAAGCGTGACCATAGGACAGGGTGTCACATCTGAAAATACCCTCTGTCAGGGGTGCTGTCAGGGGAACAATCGTCTAAGCACAGAGCTGAAGCATGGATCTGCCTAGCAGATGGACAGCAGCTCTGCTCCAGGCTGGTTCCTCAGATTTGGCCAGCCCACTCTGCTGACGGTACTCTGGGATGTTTCAGAGCACCATTGGCAGGGCTGCCCCAGAGCATGCACAGCCAGCTCTACTTTGCACATCTGGCAGGGTGCTTTTAAATGGACCAGTCAACATGGGGTGAAGCGGGCTCGGGCGGGCAGAACTGGGTCTGCCGTCCATCTAAAAGCACCCATTGAGTTCTTCTTTGTACCAAAGCCCTAACTGATCCTGTTTCACAAAAACAGACAACAAAAAGTAATTCCCAAACTATAGTTTAGTCAGATGCATTCATCTGTTTTACAAGGGAGATGAATGAAATTCCTAGAAAAAAACGATGTCCTTGTGGAATGAATGTGATTGCAAATATACAGCATGGCAGGAGGGGCGGGGTATAAATGTATTAAATAAATAAATATGTTGTCTTGTCCATTCCAAAATGATATAATAACAAAGAGTCTTACCATTTTAATTCTTAATCTTTTGTACTGGACTAACATAGAGAAATGTAGTTCATTATTATCAGATAAGACTGTGAGAGTATTTTACTCTTTGGGTATGCGTGTCTTTTTAGCTCAAAAATAAGGGGAAATATTGCAAAATAGGCTTTGTACTTTTTGTATATTGCCTATGTGTTAGAATTTTTTAAATATTGTTTTTATAATTTCTATTTTTGTAGTTTACTTGAATGCTAAATAAATAAAACAGTAAAATACTTCCACTTGAAGCTACATTAAATTATCATCAATTGCTGGAGCAATATAGTAATATTCAGACAGGGAATTAAGCCTTCTTCAGAAAAGGAAGTGTGTGTTCCTCATCTAGAATTCAGCATTACGTGGTTACTTTTTCTTTCAGGAATTCATAAATACTGTAGCTTCTCCTCCTCTGCCCCCAATAGTTCTACGTCTTCCTGAATAATCCCTGGAAACTTTACAGATTCATTCTCCTACAGCAAAGAGAGAGAAGACTAGGCAATTAAGAAGAATCCAGTCCAAAATGACCCATCACAAAAGATAAATGAACTTCTCAAACCATCACTAAGAACTCCTGCCAGAATGTTTAAACAAGAATGCTCATTCTATCTTAAGTGTGTTATACCATTTTGAAATTCTAATCTGCTCTGGGAAAATACAGTAATATTCATTTCAATATATATTCAGGGATAAGAAGCACAGGTCCCATTCAAGTTTTTGAATTCAGAGTAGATTCCATTGATTGTTATTAAGCTTCTAAGGAAGGGGAATGCTGAAGGGAAGGCAGTGTGTTGGATGATAGGAAGTCACTTCAACTCTATCCTCCCTAAATTAGAGAGTCGAATTAGCCTTTTTTTACATACTTCATTTTAATGATTTTTACTTATCCCTGAGGACCTTAAAGCCATTAGCACTTTCACACCAATTTGAATTGTAAAATATGCTAATAATGTCAGAGAACATCCCCATGACGACAAGCAAGAGAGAGGGAGAGAGAGAAAGAGAAAAGGTAGATATTGGTGGGGAAAAGACCTGGGACTCTCATTTCTTCCTCCTGTGGGTATCTCCCTCCCCCATCCCCAACACTAAATAAAATAATTTTGATGGGCACCTCAGCAATGTATTTCTTACTTCTTCAACAACAACAAAAGAATGGAAAACTAAGTCTGCTGAGATCTGTTGGCTACAGAATGCTAAAGGAAACAGTTTGTTCATCTGTAGAGAACTGCTTAATTGAAATACAGTATAACAATATTCATGGAGATAATCTGCATTTTAAGGACTGGGTGCAGAGATCCAGTGAGGTTTTTAGTTGTGCCAAACTACTCCCCTCCCCCAAAGTGCAATGCAGTTTCTTTGTGCAGGAGCATTTAAGAAAATGATTTTTTGTGCATGTACACAAAGTATTTTATTCAGTGCACATGTGCAAAATTGTGCCGCACTGTGGTGTGTGATACAGCATGGTGCCATTTTCTTTAGATTACAGACTACTGCTGGAGAGGAATTAGGAGCTGCCAATCTGGATCTTCGGTGGAATAGGGACTGGATTTTGTTTGGTCAAACCAGAAATGGAGTGGTGGGTTTGATGGAAACAGAATCTGCCAAAAAGATTCACTTCAGTTCTGTACAAAAGCACAGGTGTGTCCCTGCTCATATTCTACTACCATGCTCATCAGACCTTGTGTAATCTGGAACAAATATGTATGCAAATAACCCAGGTTCTTCCCAAAATCATGCTATTTCTGAAGGGCTTTTTAGTTCCTATTAGAGATGAAATGAGTGGTTGATTTATTATTCATGGGTGTTAGCAGCATTTTTGGATAGCCCTTTGAGTACAAGACTCATACCCATACTCAAAATGGGGACTTGCATATCCATTTTTTTCAAGTATTCCATTTTGTTATTTTGGTTGTTTGACCATTTCGGTATTTTGGCTTTTGACAATTAGAACATGTGCGAATATGGCCAAAACACCAAAAAGGAAAACCGAAAAACTGGAAAATCTAAATTGAGTATCCTAAACAGATATCTGATGGAGCATAACTGAATATCTGTTGTTACCCAAACCACCATTCCCACTTTGGGTATTCCTTTGGGACACACCTTTCAGTTCTGATTCTTATTTATGTAATTAATTTACGTAGATATTTCTAATGGTGTAAACAGCATGGAATCAGTTCTGTTCCCTATTAAGGAAACAGGACTAGACTTTCCTTCTTAATGCCACACTACCACCCTTGGTCTAGCATCCAATAAAGTTAGGCTAAAAAGCTGCTAGCCAGCTGCTAGCCAGCTGCTGCAGTTCTAATTGAGTACTGCTGGGTGATTAACTCTGCAGCTAGCTAGTTAAACCTCCAGCCACACACACACAGGTGTGGAGGGCTGAGGAAAGGTATGTACTTGCTCCAGCCAATCCCAATAAGGAAAGGAGCATATAAACAGGCAGCTTGCCAGTTGAGAAGGGGGAGCTTGAGGAGAAGAGCTGGTGTTAGGATTGCTGAGTCAAGATAGTCAGAAGGTCTGTGTGCATGCTAAAAACTTGCAGGTAGTAAACTTCCACCCTCTTTATCAGCAACTGTTCATATCCTTGCAGACAAAATGGGATATGTCCTTGTTTGCGTCTTACACAAGAACTTGGGATTATGTTTGTTTAAAAGGCTCACCAGAGAATCAAGGACTGTATAAAGCACTAGGGCCAGGAGGTGCCCAGAGTCTGGGGCCTGGTCAAGAGATTTTAATTTGCCTATGGGCCTACATAGGAATAATTGAATTGTAATTACCCCAGAGGAGAAGGACTTTGTGTTTATGCTTTATGTTACGGGCATCCACTTTTTTGGAGAAGCCCTAATACCCAATGGTATGGGTGGACTGTGAGGGGTGCTGGGAGGTCTGAATAAATTAACCCCTTTTTGCATGGTTAAAGACTGACAACCCCATCAAGGACTCTGATGGATAGTGCCACTAGACACCACTGCTCATATCCCTTTCAGGGGTGATTGCTGTAGGCCCCACAAGGGTCATCAGAGGAGTGGATTTGGTGTGGATGGGTTTGAGCTAATTCTGTAACTGGTTCCTCCTGAGCTGGAGAGCCAACCCATCCACACATGGTTAACATGATGAGTAGGTCCACACACATTTTGCAACCTCTCAACAGTTACTGTTAACTGTTCCTTTGAGCTGCTAGATTCTCAAGTAAATGCACAGTAGACAAGGATGAGTTCACAAGAGTATCCTCTATTCACTACTATGAAAGTTGGCTTATTCCACAAACCAGCAAATCCTGGTACAGCAACAGCCTTTCAGTGTGTTCAGTGGCATTGTTTTTATGGTGATTATTAAACAACCATTTGCTATTTGTGTATTGTCAAGATGTAAACTGAATTGAGCATCTGTAATGATTGACACAACATAAACAACAATCTTAGAGGAGCCATATTATTCAATTATTTAAAAAATCATCTAAAGTATCCATTACAGAGAACATTTGCAAGAACATTTGTATTTCGGGCAAGTTTTACACAAATTCCCCATTGAATCACACATGATAAACTAGGGCCATGCCCTTTCCAGTTCTCGTTTGTATATCATCATAATGTACAATACATGCCCATGGGGTTACAGTATGTTACACCATGGGAAATTGTAATTGGGTCTAAAATGCTGGTTGTCAATAACTGTACACCATAAATAATTATAACAATTTTATCCTTTAGCTTCAATGACACACCAGAACTAGGCCACGGTTAGTACATACTAGTTGCCACATTAAAGTTATATTTCATTGTTGTTTGTTAAGCTCATGGGCATGATGTGCTAAAAAATAAGAGATCCAGAAATTCAATGAAAATATCATGCCTTATTTCCCTCCGGAAAAGCCCCCATCAAACACAATGATGAAGAGCCTAGAGATAAAATATTGGCCACAACCCTCAAGCCACTTAAATAGCTCATTAGGGCCACTCTGGATTAAGTGTTTTGAGGATTGTGGCCACTGACATGGCAGAGTTTTACTGTGGCATAAAGTCCTATATTAACTAAGATTATAAACTAAATTTGCAACAGTGGTTACAGTGGAGAGGCTCAATTTATCTATATATTGGAGAGTTAGCCTTATATGAAATTGCTTTTTCTGTACCCAGCTGACACATATTGTATTTATAGGGATCACATACTCCAACTATAGCAATTCAAACCAAAGTCCAGACTGTGACCTATAGTCCCATACCTGAAACAGTGGACACAGTTTTAATCTCTTGGGGTGGCTCACAACAACTAAAACAATAATAAAATAAATAAAAAAATATATAAATCATTTAAAACTACCCCCCGCCCAACATTCCCCCTCCCTACCCTGCCCTCCCCTCTGATGGCCTGGGCGAACAGCCAGGTCTTACAGGCTTGACGAAAAGCCATCAGACCCGGGGCCAGATGAGCTTCCTCCGGGAGGAAGTTCCAAAGCCGCGGCCCGGCCACCGAGAACACCCTCTCCATCGTGGCCCCCGGTTTAACATGGGGGAACTCCAGGAAGGCACCCCCAGAAGACTGCACCCTGGGGTGCGGAAGGCGAGGCGATCCCCAAGGTATGAGGGGCCCAGACCATATAGGGCTTTATAAACCAACACCAACACCTTGAATCTGTCTCAGTGCGTTATAGGCAGCCAGTGTAGATTGCAGAGCACAGGTGTGATATGCTCCCGTCACCTCGTCCCCATAAGGAGATGGGCCGTTGCATTCTGCACCAGCTGAAGCCTCCGAATCAGAACCAAGGGAAGCCCCACGTAGAGCGCGTTGCAGTAGTCTAGCCTCGAGGTGATGAAGGCGTGAATAAGAGTGGCCAAGTTGGGCCTGGAGATGTATGGGCACAGTCTCTGCACCAGATACAGCTGGTGGAAGGTGGCTTTAGCCACCGCCTCCACCTGCTGAAGGCCTGGATCCAACACCACCCCGAGACTCCGAACCTGCTGGGCTATGGGAGGGAAGACCGCCCCCACCAGAGGGGTCGGCACCTCCCTTGCCCTACCCACCACCATCATCTCCATCTTATCAGGATTGAGCTTCAGTATGCTCTGCCGCATCCAATCTGCCACAGCCTCCAAACACTGGGAAAGCAACGAGACAGCGGGACCCAATGCTGCAGATGTTCCACCTTAATTGGGTGCATCATAGGACTTTAGGCCTTTTTTATATCGTCCGCAGTGCGGGGTGACTGGTGTGCGCTGCGACAGCATGGGTAGTGCAGGCGGGCCCTTGCACACAGGCACACGCTGATCTCCCATGGATCCCCACTCATTCACCATTTTGGCAAATGGCTCCATGAGTGGGTAATGGGTGGAGGTGCGCAGGTCGTGGGAGCATGCACGCACCCCCAGTCACCTGCCCCAGCATGCATATGGGAGGTACCCACTCATGCTCATGCAACAAATCTGCATGGGCATGAGTGGGTGCATCTCAAATAAAAAAGGTCTCAATCTCACAAAGAAGAAAACCAAACGGTGTTATGTTTGCTTGCATTTGTTTATGTGTGTTTATGCAAACTTAAAATAATAAAAGATAGGGGGCAGGAAGTTTGGGGAGGATAAATGAGGCTTTGTGGAAAAGTGAAAATTCCACAGATCAATCAACTACATCATGCCTCTGCTATAAAATAATATTACTATCAATCTGGATTCTCATATCAGAATTTGCTTTTGGAGAACTCATTCAACTTTTTATCTCTGCTTTATCAAAGAGGTTTATTACAGTTTTTCTTTTTAAAATCAGCAAGCACCCAAAAACTAAAAGGAAGACTGATAACCTTTTGTGACTATGGGAATACCAAATTCTTTATTGCTGAGAAGTAACTTGGAGGCATGTTCTTTGGGAGAAATAATAATAAATAAAACCAATAAAGGACCATAGCCTATTGCTCCAGAGGTTTTCTAACTGAAATATATTTATACTTTCCCTCATTCCCAGGAAATACAAGTAAGAATGTAATATATTCCCCACTTCAAGAAGTTGGGAATAATTGGCTCAATAAATTCTGTTATTCTAAAGAACAGCAAAAATCACTTTGAATATTCTCCCCATGTCATTATGATCTACTTTACTATTGTACCCTCAAGCAGCAATCCATATTTTTTGATGACATAACTTGTAAAAATTGTAGAATAAAGCTTTTCTGAACCAGTTGATAAATGTCCCAATTTTATAAACTACCAGTTTGTTTTTATTGCTACTTTTGTTAACTGCCAGGTTCTCTAGTTCCTTTGTTTGAATATATTGTCATTGGCATAAAGGACCTTTCTACCTCCTGCGCATTAACTCTTTCTGAACAGTGATGCAATTCAGGGTGGCTGAGATCCAATGGTTACCATTTCATTTTGAGTGCTGTTCTTCTTCATGTTGTCAGGCATGGCACTGGTAAACTATCAGACTAACTGAATTCACTGGTGTTATAACAATCACCAATTTTTATAACAAAGTACTTTCTGTAGTGTGGTAAGATTTAAGAGAGAGGATATCCCAGTGATTAGTAGAGCAGAGGGTGAGGCGATCACACAGATAAGTAGGGCCCAGGACATGTAGGGCTTTAAAGGTCAACACCAGCACCCTGAATTGAGCTCAGAAGACAATAGGCAGCCAGTGCAGTTCTCGGAGCACGGGTGTTATACGCTCCCTGCGGCCCACACCTGTGAGGAGGAGGGCGGGCCACATTCTGCACTAGCTGCAGCTTCTGGACTGTCACCATGGCCAGTGCATTGCAATAGTCTAGCCTTGAGGTAACAAACACATGGATGATAGTGGCGAGATTAGAGTCTGAGACATATGGGCAGAGCCTTTTCACCAGATGTAATTGGCAGAAGAAGGTGCCCCTGGCTACAGCCAGCACCCAAGAGTCCAGGCATAACTGCGAATCCAGGAGCACCCACAGGCTCTGCACAGATGGAACCAAAGGAGGATGAACACCCTCAATAATGGGTGAGACCTTCTCACCCAGATCACTGATCGTGCCAACTAATATCACCTCTGTTTTATTGGGATTCAGTCTCAATCTGCTCAACCTCATCCAGTTCCCCACAGCGGCCAAGCACTGAGACAGAAATGAGACAGCGGGACCTGGGTCAGATAAAAATGACAAATACAGCTGGGTATCATCCACATATTGATGACAGTGGACCCCCCCAGCTGCACACAACCACCACAAACGGCTTCATATACATGTTAAACAAGAGAGGGGACAGAATAGAACCCTGTGGGATCCCACACAGGAGACTGTAGTGAAAGATTGCGGAAGAGCCATTGTACACTGGTGGAGTCAGTTAAGGGGCGCTTATATATCTTATTCGGCCTCAGCCTGCTCTTGCTTTTGAATCAACCTAGTTTGTCATGAGCTGTATGCATGCCTTTTTGGCAGCCTATGTTGTATCCCATAATAGTTGTTGTGCAGGATACCAAGGCCGGCCAGAGAGGTAATGTTTTGAGAAGCTTCCGTATCCGTAGCCAAGCCTGATACCAAGAGAAAGGTTTCTTAATTGGGAATTGAATAACTCAGGCCAGGGGGAGGCACATCTGCAATGGTTAGCACATGTGCAGTGTTTGCATAGTGGGTTTGTGAAGTTAGAATACTATAAAGACAGAGAAACCAGAAATCAAAGTTGGAACTTCACTGCTGGCCACTTTGCAGACATGCTGAGGGTTGCGGCAGAACCTGGGGCCCACCTGGGGATCATCCCACAGCCATTGTTAGGGTTTCCAGGCTTGCAGAAAGGGACGTGAGATGTTTTCTTTTACCTTTTATGCTTTGTATTTAATAAAATAGCTTTCTTGGCTACATTCATCTGAGTCATTACTGAACTGATCCAAAAGAACAAACAATTATAAGACAGAGGCCACCAGGAGATTAAGTACAGTCCCCTAGCACCACCCACTGAGATCTATTTGTGTGGTAGGAGCATAATCATTGCAATATAGTTCCGTCCACCCCTGCCAGGTCCCACAGACAAGTCACCAACAAATCATGGTTAACAATGTCAAAACTTGCTGATAGATCTAATAGCAGGATCATACAATAACGGTCATACAACCCTTATCGAATTCCACAAGGAGGTTTTCAATCAAGGTCACAAGCACTGTCTCCATACCGTATGCCGGGATGGAGCCAGACTGTGCGGGATCAAGGAAACTGATGCCATCCAAATGCATCTGGAGCTGGTGGGCCACTACCCCTTCGATAACCTTCCCTAAAAAGGGAAGGTTAGAGACAGGTTGGTAACTGGCTGGGGCATCAGTGTCAAGTGAATTTTTTTTAGAAGGGGCCAAACCACAGCCTCCTTGAGACAACCCAGCACCCTCCCTTCTCAAAGGGAGGCATTGATAATCCCCTCAAGCACCAGCCCCACTGTCTCCCTGGTAGCTCTTACTAACCAGGATGGGAAAGGGTCTAATTCACAAGCTGTGGTTTAAACAGACTCCAGTACATTGGCCACATCGAGAGGTTTCACCAATTGAAAATCATCCCAAAAAACCTGACCAGACAGGGCATTCCTAACCTCTGGTTCTGCCACTGCCTCTGAAATGGTAGATTCGAACTCATGCTCAATGCGAGCGATTTTGTCTGCAAAGTAGTTCAAAAACATGTTACAACAGACTGTGAACAAATCCAGTTCCATGCAGAGACATGTTGGACCTACCAGAACTCTCACCACCCAGAACAGCTCAGTTGGACAAGACTGAACAGACGCAATGAGTGCAGCAAAGAACCACTTCTTTGCTGCCCTCACCGCCATGGCATAGGACTTAAAATAAACCCACTATGCCACAATGGATCGTTTTGGGTGCGAGTGCGGTTCCACCAGCGCTCTAACCGCGTCCCTTCATGCTTCAGACATCCCAGGGCCTCCATGAACCACGAGGACCTGCGTAGTTGATGCATTGGAAGCAGACATCTAGGAGCCCCTGATCAATGGCCTCGGCCAACCTGCTATTCTATAAGGCCATGAGATCATCAATGGAGTGACCATGGAGGTCAACAGGTATCTCCCTCAGAACATTCCGGAACCCTTCTGATTCCATAAGTCTCCTACGGTGGACCATCTGAATGGGTCCATCACACCTACAGTTAGACAGGCATGCTAGGATGGAGGTTCACAGGAGATAATGCTCCGACCATGGCAAGGGTGAAGACAACCCCCCCAATCATTGGACACACCCACTTCAAGGTCAGTGCTGAAAACTAAGTCCAGAATATGCCCCCACTCATGTCTCAGGCCCCTCACCACCTGGGACAGGTTCATGGTTGCCATGGCGGCCATGAAGTCCTGCTCCACCCCCTGCAATCAGCTTGTGCTGAATGTGGTCACGTAAAGAGAGCCAGTGTAGGGTGGAGAGGAGGGGTTGAACGTGGTCAAAGTGATGGGCAAGGTGGATGACTGGCAACTGAACACAACCTATGAAAAATAAGTCTGCTGGCACTGTAAATATTTTTGGATATGCACTGGCTATACTAATTATATATAATCATTTTAATGAACATAGTCATTATTTTCCACTACTTTGGAATACAAGCACCCCAATTCAAAGTGTGTGTTGTGTGGATACCAAAGTTATATTTGTGTACAAACACACATAGTGTGCATTCACAGGGTACCCCCAACAAAGTCCCCTGTCTCCTGACCTCACAGACACTTGCGGGGAGGGAAAGATTAGGCTGGAGTGGTTGTGGTGGTTGGTGGCACAGTTAGGAGGTGGGGGACATTGTTGGGGGTACCCTACCAACTCACACCGTATGCGTGAGCACAAGCGAAGCTTTGGTCTGGGCATGTGCTCAGACCTTGGATCAGGACCTATTTATTTATTTATTTATTTATTTATAAGTTGATATTATTATTTTTAGTTTATTGACATCATACATGCCAAATCAAATATTTTTAAATGGGAAAACTTGTAATATGCTCAAATCTGATGTTTCAAGTTTTCCATTGAGATGATGAAATTTGATGGGCTTATCGCTGTGGTCGATTTGTTTACAATTGTACATGCATGCAGTAGGAAGCCAAATTGTGTATCCATATTCAGGGAGACTGACAGATAAAGAACCTGCACCCCAGGAGTCACTTCTCATATTCAGGGACAACAAATTAGGTTTGATGACTTCTTGGACACTCTAGAGGCTAAAAGCAAATTTGGAGGTCATCTTACCTTTTGGAGGTCTCCGAAGAAGTAGCTGTCACAAGTGGCTGCAACTAGAAAGGCTATATCTAGCAGGCTGGTCTCTTCATTGGTCCCAGTATTGAGTGCATTTCTCATAATCATCGTTCCATTTCTTCATATTCTCTAAAAACTCCTAATGACTTTCAGGTTTGTATGTAAAGATTAATTCTTTATTGAAGACTCTGCTAATCTATGCTGTTTGCTTATGTAAAACAGATTATTTTAAAGTGAACAACAAATCTGCCTTCTTTGTGATAATGAAAGATGGCCATTTGAAACTGGAGCACAGGAGGAAATAGATGATTAGTCTTGGGTGAAGATATTTTTAATTAACTTCCATATGAAATCTATTTATTTATTTATAATAAAATTTCTGTCTCGCCTCCTCCTGCCTCTGGCAGCTTGGGGCGACGTACAAGCCAGTCATCATGTATATAAAATATCAAAAACATCAAATATAAATAAACAAGAAATATAAAATGCAAAAACAATATACAAAGGCCACAGAGTCTAAAAGAAAAACCCCATCCCAACCACCTTCCCATTACCCGTCTCCCCCACCAAAAGTCTGGCAAAAAAAATTTGTCTTGCGTTGGCACCTGAAGGAAGGAAGATCCGGGAGAAAACAGACCCCTACCAGGAGGGAGTTCCACAGCCGAGGAGATACAACCAAGAATGTCCTCTCCAATGTCACCCCCCATTGTAGATGAGGGACTTGAAGAAGGGTGGCTCCGGCTGACCACAGGGGCTGATCCAGAATCTGGAGGGTGAGGCAGTCCTGCAGATGGGAGCTGCAAGTCAAGGAGTACCCCCAGACTACGAACCTGAGAGGCGAATCGCATCAATGATGGGGACCTCCACACCCTTGGCCCTCTCCACCAGCATCACTTCCATCTTGTCAGGATTCAACTTCAGACGACTCATCCTCATCTAATCCCCCACAACTGCCAAACTTCAATTAAGCAACAAGACTGCCTGGCCTGGGTCAGCTGAAAATGAGTGGTACAGTTGGATGTCGTCAGTGTACTGATGACACTGACCCCAAACTCACTCGCATCCTCCCCCAAAGACTGCATATACACATTGAATAGAAGAGGGGACAGAATAGATTCTTGCAGGAAACCGCATGTGAGATCTCAAGGGGGATGACGAACAATCCCCCAGCACTACACGCTGAGTCCTTCCAGCCAGGAAAGAATGGAAGAATTCAAGAATGATTTCATTCACCCCAGCATGGTCCCATAAGCGGGTCACCAGCATCTCATGGTCAACAGTATCAAATGCAGCCAACAGATCTAACAGGACCAAAAGGGTTGAGTAACCCCGGTCAAACTCACGGCGGAGGTCATTAACCAAGGCCACAAGTGCAGTCTCAGTGCCATAGCCTGGATGAAAGCCAGACTGTCATGGATCTAGAAAACTGACCCAATCCAGATGTGCCTGAAGCTGGCGAGCCACCACCCATTCAATAACCTTCCCTAAAAATGGAAGGTTAGAGACTGCCCAATATCTGACCAGGGGTCAACATCAAGAGATGGTTTCTTGAGCAACGGATCTACCAAGGCCCCTAAAGGGACCAAGGGACCCTGCTCTCCCAAAGGAAGGTGTTGACTACTCCATCCAGCAACGGCCCCAATGTCTCCCGACTGGCCTTAACCAGCCAGGACAGGCATGGATCTAATTCACAAAACATGGCCTGGACAGACACCAGAACATCCTTGGCATCAGTGGATGACACACACTGAAACTTCTATAGAGCCCATTTTCCTGCATATTGTAAAATTACTCAATATTTTTTTAAAAAAAATATTCAAGGATAATAGATGGATAATACTAATATGTTAATTACCTTTGTCTGGCTAGTATTTCAGTTTCTTTTCCAGAGTCATGCAATTCCTTCCAGCAGCAAAACTACATCATCTTAGAAGAGTCTATCTAAGTCTGCCCATGAACTCTCGTAGCTCTTACTTATGGTTGGTGCAGCCAGATGAGCTGTCTCAGTCCTATCACCACACAGCCTTGTGGCGGGCAATTGCTGTTGCCACACTACCGGCCCAGGCTGGGGAACTGGGCAGATGGTTACCAGAGAGCATTGAGGGCTGGCTGCTGCCAAAGTTCCCACCATGGCTTGGGTGGGCTGCGGCACCGGACACACAAGCGAACTACTAGCCGTGTCCCGCCTACATCCTGCAGCACAACTGCTATCCTGTCCCCGGCTGTGATGTGGCCACGTGTGAGTGATGAGTGACAGCACCTGGTACTCAAGGCCCTGCTGCAGGGCGCCCCATGTGGTGGGGCAAGCGTGGTCCAGGCACATGAGTTGCCCTGTCTTGGACAGCCTTAGCCCAGGGGTAAGGCTGCTTCGTGATGCATCCTCAGAATTTTTCAGGGCCAAGACGTTTCCACTCTGTCTCATTTGGATTCACCCTTTATCTCATCAGGCTAGCTTTGTTGCAGTATACCATTTTCTGAGCCCAATAAGATGAGAGAGTGGCACAGATAGTACCACATCTGATTGCCTTGAATTTCTGCCTCCCAAAGGATCAAGTAACTACAAACAGCAGGGTGGACTGGTGGCAGATGTTTTGGTATGGAAACAAGCACAGCTTGATCCCATGGCCATCCCAGAAGTAGATAATAGGGATGTGCGAACAGATCACGGTTTGGGTTTGGTCATTCAGTTCGGTCCAGTTTGGTCTGGTAATTCGGTTCGGTCATTTGGTTCAGTGGAGTTCGGTTCAGTTTGGGCATTCGGAAAAAGGTATCACATGATCCCATGATCACATCAGAAACCGGAAATTCGAGTGCGTGCAGAGCTGAGTGGCAAGAGAGTGTGTGTGTTGTGACTGGCTGGGTGTTTTGGCTGTGTTTGTGTTGGACTGTGTGTTGGTTTCAGTTTGACTGGTGGTTTGGTTGTTTGGAGAGTGTTGATGGGTGACTGTTGGTGTTGGCGAGTGATTTGTGGAGGTGATTTGTGAAGGGTGACACATATGCCGTGTGCACGGCAAGGCATGGGGGCTGGAACTACAGGGAATGGATTTCCCTATGACCTGTTAGGAATGGAAGTCCCCTGCAGAGAGAGATTGGTCAAATGGCCACCCACCCACTTGTGGAGACAGAATGCAGGCAGGGCTTGATAGATTATTAGCCTGACACAGTATGGCACTTCTTAGGTTCCTATATTTTTATGTTCTTTAGATATGACTGGCCAGGGAGGGAACCACATCCGGCCTAATCTCCCACATCAACAAGCTGCACGGGGAGAAGGTGAAGCAGCAGGAGTCTGGCATGGCCATGTTGGAGCATTAGCACCAGAAGAAGGGGGGGAAGGCAACCCAAAAGACATGGCAATGCCATCAATGCCATCAATGCCCTTCCCCCTCCTCCGGCTCTGATGTGGAGTACCCCTGGCCACAGGAGTCTGCAGCAGCGAAGGCCTTTTGGGCCGAGGTGTAGAGGCCTACCTGTCACTTTATACAGAGCCTACAACTGCATGCAACCATGATGGAGAATTGCCTGGTGGAACAGTTCCAGGAGCTCGAACTCGAGAAAAAGCAGGTGGAGGTGTACTCCCAGTACGTCTCTGCCGAGATGGAGAATCTGGAACTGTACCACCATTCGCTCTCCAGGCATGCAGCCATGGCACTTCGCCTCGGCCCACGGGTACAAAATGCCGGAGCACAGGGTGCCCACCCCTCGGTCCTGTGCTGCGCCGCAGCTTTTGCCTTTCCCCCAAGTTCCGGGGGACAGGCCCGACAAAGACTTGACCCCCAGGTTAAAAGTTAAGATTCCTTTCTTTTTATATATGTTTGGTTTTGGTTTTATACTGTTGTTGAATGTTCATTGTTGTTTATAAGGTTTTATTAAAAGTTATATTTGTTTTGTTGTCACAATCTTTGTTTGACCTAACAATCTTTTATCCCTCTGTGCTGAAGTTCTGGCAGGTGGCAGAATCTCATTGTATATACAGCTTGTCTGTGTCAGATTCCTACCTGAGAGCAGCAGCAGATGTAGCCTTAGCGTATTAGCCCCAATATGTGCCAGCAGCAGAGTCTCAACTTGCAGACAGCCCCCCAGGAGGGGCAGGGTTTGTGTCTGTGTGGGTGTGCCAGAGAGAAAGAGAGACAGGCTCTTTTGGCAGTGGGCATCCACAGATGGGTGCGGAGGAGTAGGATGGGGGGGCAGGCTTGCAGCCGGGTGATGGTGGCCACTGGCCAGTCAGGCATGAGCAACGGCAGCACCCAGAATGAAATGACAGCTCCTGTGACTGGAATGATGGTCCCAGAATCTCATTGATGGTTCCTGGGATGGGTGGGCATGACTGCTTCAGGTACAGTGGAATGACAGCCTATGGAAGCTGAATGATGTCCCTAGAAGTAGTGCATGGTTCGGCATACTTCCTTCAATCGTGCGACAAGTAATGCACACAAGCAGGCACATAATACATTCCACATTTTGTTATATTCCACCTCATACTGGTAGGCTTTTGGTGCTACTGGATGTGGGCATCGGGCACAGATGGGAGTTGTTCCTGGTTCTGCCAAGTGGCAACTTGAGCTGGCCTCCCCTCCACCCCATCACTCTTGTTCTAGTGGTAAGCCTCTCTCTCTCTCTCTCCCTCTCTCTCTCGCTCTCTGGTGACAGCATGGCTGGGATCATGTCTGTCTCTCCTTCTAGCAGTGGAGAGACTTTCTCTCTCTCTCTTATTTCTCTCTTTCTCTTGGCAGCAACCTGGGCGGGCAGGCAGGCACTTTGGTATGAAAGGCAGGAAGGCAGGCTGAGGCAGGCTTTGAGCTTGGTGGCAACCTGAGGTAAAGAACCCTTGGCACAGACAGCATATAGGCCTGGGGGCCATTGGCATCAGCAGCAGCAGCAGACATTGGTCGCATGGGTACAGAACCCTTGGCACAGACAGCATATAGGCCTGGGGGCCATTGGCACTAGCAGCAGCAGACAGTGGGTTGCCAGGGTACAGAATGCCAGGGACATTGGTAGCCCTGTAGGAACATCAGAAGCAGCAGCACCTGCTCCAGCACCAGCAGCGGCAGAGACAGATGCAGCCTCATGTATTTTTATGTTTTAAACTGTTTAATACTGTTTTTTACTGTTGAAGCCACCCCGAGCTGTATTCAGGAGGGGCGGGGTATACATTTAATAAATAAATAAATAAATAAATAAATAAATGTCCTGCAGGCCTTCCAGTGCCCTGCGTGGCTGTGGAGGAAGGCACTGCTAGGAGGCGACGCTGAGCCGCTGAAGCCTGTTGCCCTAAAGCAGGCCTGCTGAGTTTGGGGCATGGTGATGTGCTCGGGCTACTGCTTCTGCCTGCTGCCGCTCCTCTGGCATGGCCCCTTCCGCCTCTGGCACGTGCCCCATTGCCTCCCCTACGGGCAGCAGACCGGCCTCTCCTTCCCTTCTCCATTTCTCCCTCCAAAATAATGTTTTTATATATATATATTTTATTATTATTTTATTTAAATTTTTATCTAATATTATATATATATATATATATCTACACTAAATCTAACTGCTCTTAACTATTCCAAAACCCATTGAACTAAATGGAATATCCTAATAATTAACTACAAAGGCCTTGTCCTACAAAAAAACTGTATCTCTATCTATCTCTATAACTAAGCTAACTACTATGTATATCTATCTAGTAACTATCTATCTAATAATAACTATCTATCTATATATACAATATTACACAGGGGGGAACACAGGGAGGGGTACAAAACTGAAATGAAAATCAATCTAATAATAATCCTACTCTAAATAAATCCAAAACTTAAAACAGGGGAAGGGAATAATCAGGGATGGAATAAGAGGGAGAGGGAAAAGATTCAATGGAGGGGGGAGGGAGGAAGGAAGATTGAACACAGGGAAGGAACACAGGGAGGGGTAAAAACAAAAAATAACACTTAAATCTATCTAATATAATCTAATAAATGATAATATGGTGGTAAATGGGTTGGATGGGTGAAATAGGAGGAGGATGGCAATGGATTGGGGAGCTGGGAACTGCTGGGAGAGGGAGTCTTCTGAAATGCCTGCTGTTCAGGAGCAGTGACTAGCTCAGAAGTTGTTGGCAGGGGGGACGGCAATTAGTTTTGTTACTTGCTGTGCCCGCCTCACCGCAAGCCTCATTGGCTCCATGCAGCCTAGCCTGTGGCCAATTGCAGACTGCAAAGCCAGTGGTCTGAGGAGAAAAGGGATGGTGATTGGGCAGGCTAGCTGCTACTCCAAACCTCTCCACCCCTGGTGCCTGGAAATCGGCTCCTCAGCTGACTCCTCCCCCCCCCCC
Source organism: Sphenodon punctatus (assembly GCA_003113815.1). Taxonomy (NCBI): domain Eukaryota; kingdom Metazoa; phylum Chordata; class Lepidosauria; order Sphenodontia; family Sphenodontidae; genus Sphenodon; species Sphenodon punctatus. Next base: position 628,077 of record QEPC01004437.1, on the reverse strand, counting down.
CGTGTCTGCCTGTATCAGGCAGTGGGTCACCAACTGGCTGTGGTCACTTTTCTCCCACCCGAACCACCCAAATGCAATCTGAAGTGACCGAACTGTTCGGTCATTTCAGAGTTCGGAATCAGGTTCAGTTCAGTAGGTTCGGGTTCGGGTTCGGTCGCCTGAACAGGCCAAGTTCGGGCCGAACTCCGAACTTCCGAACCGCGTTCCCCCATCCCTAGTAGATAAGTGTCTTAGCTACTCAGCCACAAAATTCAGTCTCTTCTGTAACTATAGCCTCATCAAAGGTATCCCCTTTAAGCATAATTTAAAAGTGAAATGCATTTTGCAAGGCCACCAGGAGACAGAAATTCTGTTGTAGAATATGCTGTCACAAGCTATTAGATGTTTTCCCTGTTCATTTATTACATTGTTCTCAATGTCTGCTGTGTTCCTGAGAATGACAGCGTTGCCAAAATAATCCCCTTTGAAGCCCCTAGGGCATTCACATTCACACAAGTCTGTTCTGAAAAGAAAGCATGTGTATTGCTTCTATTTTTTAATTTTTTTATATATATTGCACTGTCCCTTTACAGTATACAACTGCTGCTTGGAGTTCTTTATTTCTCTAGAGCAAATTTTCTCAAAAGGTGGACAGCATACATCTACCTGTTCCCACAAAGGTTCTAAATGATGAAAAGTTAGGCAGTACGAGATCAGGGACCATTGGTTCATAGGTCCAGTCAGAACATAGGGATATTAAGAACTTTGAAAATAAAAGTTAACATCTCAAACTCTGAGAAATATTCAATTGACAAGAGCAACAAAATAAAGAATGAATAGGACATTTTAAAAAAAAACAGTAGGGAATATGATTTATTCTGTACATAAGGATTCACTCATTTTGCGTGCTGCATGGTGTCCTGAAACTAATGTTTTGCCTATAATTAAGGCAGGGGTGGAGAACCTCAGGTCCGGGGCCCAAATGTGGCCTGTGGCAAGTTTTTATATGGCCCCTTTCCATGTCCTGGTTCTGGCCCTTTCATCCAGTTCTTACCTCCAATCACAAAAAAACTGAGCTTGAGGAAGGGAGCAGAGATGAGGGCATGCACACAAAAAGAGGGAACAGTTCTATGGCACAGATCCATGATTTGGATCCTCTGTTCCATGAGTGCATACCTTAAGCAGGGGGACTTGGAAAAGGGGTTTCCGGGCTGCTAGCTCAAGAGTCGGGACCGGCTGCTGATCAGGGAGCTGCAATAACATTGCACAGTCTATCCCCAGTGAGACTGTGGGCGGCACTTGGAAGAAGGTTCCTGCCATGGATGAGCTATCAGGCATGGAGGGGAACAGAGACCGTGGCCAGCCCTGCCCCTCTTGAGACGCTGTGGGGTTATGGTCAATTTCCCTGTGGCTCGAGCTGGAGGGAGATCAAGGCAAAGCTGCTGTGTCCAGCAGCTGGAGCTGATTATTGCCACTGCTGTGCCGGGCAAGGGGGCGGGGACTTGGAAAAGGGGCTTCCGGGCTGCCAGCTCAAGAGTCGGGACTGGCCGCTGCCCATGCCGGTGGCACATGCCTAAGGGGCACGTCCAAAGGGGCATGCCCTTTGGCTGTGTCCTTCAGCTGGGACTGACGGCCGAGGTCAGGAAGGCAGGTCACTATTATTGACATCTGGTGGCAAGGGGAGTTAATTTGTCGGGGAATGCATTCTTTGTGGGGAATGTTGGGTGGGGTAGGAGAGAAGGGGGCTTGTTTACTTCTTGGTGGAAGTGAGGCGGGGGAGAGGAGGGGAGAGCATTGGATTTTTAAGTCAATGAATTGTTAGTGGAAATTTGGGGGGGGAGTTTGTTTTGTATATGGTAATGATATAATATGATTTGATGTGCAATGTTATTGTAAGAAACCCATTTTTTTGGTGAGAGCAAGAATTATGGGGCTTTGAGGGTTCTCCCCTGGTGGCAACAGGGTGGGAAAAGGAAGGATAAATGATGCATATTATTTATTAATCGTTGAATTTATCTGTATTATTATAATTATATATTTTGTGAAAGCAATTGTGGATTTTGTAATTCATGAGGTTGGAGGATTCTCCCTTGGTGGCAGCAGGGTGGGAAAAGGAAGGATAAATGATGAAGATTAATTTGTTGAATTTATTTTGTATTATTATAATTATATATTTGTGATAATCTGTGATGGGGATATTGTAGTTTATGTTTTCTTGTTATATATTGTGATGTGTTGGAAGCCGCCTCAAGCTGCCTGTGGCAGAAGAGTGCAGGGTATAAAAATAAATATGAAATTAAATGAAGCACCCCCGGCCCAATTTCTGTGCAGCCCTTGGAGCTTGTGCAAGCTTTCAAAGTGGCCCCCAAGAGGGAAAAGGTTCCCCGCCCCTGTGCTAAGGGACCAAATGTAAATCTACCAAGAATGAAGTGAAGGAGGAGTGGAACACAGAGTGAGGGTGGAATAGACTGTCATAGAAAGTTCAAGAAAATAACACTGAGTCTATCAAACTAGCAGCAGGGAGACTGTCAGACTCCTGTAAAAATGAAAAGCAAAACATGACAACACCTAAGCCTTTTGTCAGGATTTATAAACTGCTGTGGCACTTTAGGGCTTAAACATGATAGGAAGCAGAAAATTATCTTCAATTCCATACTTTCACCTAGATGCATCTCTCTGAAAGCATGACCTTTAGGGTTAGGAGTTACATCTATTTTCATACTTTTTATTTGCTTCAGCTGAGTCTCTGACACTTTTCCCCCAGCTTCTGTTGAGACTAATAAGAAACACCACAGGAATGGTGCAGTTATTTAGGTAACTGCTAGCCTAAGAATGTTACTGGCTACAAGCAGAGTTGCATTAAGGAGGTATTAAGGACTTGGCTCCTGGACCTATGAGAAGATATCAGAACCTAAGCTAGTGCTTGCTATCTTCCCCTTTCTTCCAAGTATTTCTAACCCCTATGATTGCACAAAGAGGCTTCAAAGTACAGCCTCTATGTAATAGTGAAGTCTGTTTATAGCATGAGTCATTCACTCTCTGAGATGGGGAGGGGACTGATCACTTCATCTGATGGGAGTGTAAATACAGACCCTCAGCAACACAACTCATATACAGTGGCAAAAGGACATCCAATCCAACAACACCCTGCTTCACTATCATGTACCTAAGGCATCATGATAGTTGCTTGTCCAGCTGACTGCTGCAAGCATCCAGTAGTAGTTACAAATGTAGTGCAATGGGTGTGGCCAATTCATCCAAACAGATAAAAACCAGGTGCTACCTAGGGATGTGCGAACAGGACGGAGTTCGGATGTTCGGCCGTTCAGACTAAAAACTTAGTTCGGGTTCATGGGTTCAGTTCAGCAGAGTTTACACCCCCAAATGAATGTTTGGCAGAGTTTGGACCCACCAGGAGGCTTGGGGCACTACAGGGACCCCCAGGGGTGCCCGGGGTGGCATGGCAGGCCATTGGAGACCCAGAGGCAGCAGCAGAAGAGACGGGGAAGGCTTGGCACTTGGCACCTCGGGTTGCCTGGGAAGGTAGGCTCAGTGCTTGGCCCCTGGGGGTGCCCGTGGCACCAGGGCTGGCCGTTGGAGACCCAGCAGCAGCAGCGACCAAGAAGACTTGGTGCTTGGCACCCCGGGTTGCCCAGGCAGGCAGGTTCAGCACTTGCCCCCTAGGGGTGCCCATGGTGCCAGGGCTGACCGTCTGAGACCCAGCAGCAGCAGACGCTGGGAAGACTTGGGGATTGGTGGCTGACACCCATAGGGGCAGGGCATTGCAGACTGGCATCGGTGGAGCAGTGACAGAGGCCCGGCCAAGGCTCGGTGGCTGGCACCACTACTTGGCTGGGCATTGCAGGCTGGCAGGCCTCCAGTACTGCTTGCTTTATGCTAGGTTCTCCAGTTCTAGTCACCATCACAGTCAGGCATTGCAGGCTGCCAATAATCGATGGAGCAGTGGTAGAGGTCCAGCCAGGGCTCGGTGGCTGTCACCCCTGCTTTGCCATGCGTTTCAGGCTGCCAAGCATTGGTGGCAGTCTGACTCAGGGTGGTGTGTGAGGGCAGCTTAATCTGGGGGGCCAGGAAGCCAATCAGGAGCCTAAACCCCATATCCCGGACCACCAAGAAGGGTTGCCCATCCAGTGCTATCATTTCTCCCAACATGCGCGTGGCTTTCACCTCAATAATGGGGGTCGGGGACATTGGTGGCCATGGAGGAACATCCAACCCCAAAGCACCTGCACCTGCTCCTGCAGCTGCAGCAGAGACAGCCACAGCCTCCTGGAGTGCGGGTCTTCCAGTGCCCTGCGTTGCAGTCGAGGATGCTGGCAGGAGGCGCCACCGAACCACACCCCTAGTGCCACTGCTGGGAGCATCTGAAGCCTGACTGCCAAAATCAGGTCTGTGCAGTTGCCAGCTTGGGGCATGGTGATGGGCTCGGGCTGCTGCTGCTGCCACTTTTCTGGCTTGACCCCTGCCACCTCTGCCACATGCCCCATTGCCTGCCTTACGGTCAGCAGACCGGCCTCTCCTGCTTCCCTTCTCCATTTCTCCCACCCAAAGAACGCACAGGAAGATGATAGATAGATAGATAGATAGATAGATAGATAGATATTTACTCAAATTGGTAATCTAATATTATATGTATCTACACTAACTCTAATTGCTATTAACTATTCTAAAACCTATGGAACTAAATTGAATAGTATCTAATATCTACAAAGGCCTAGTTCTATAAACACACTATAAAATATTAAAACTGAATCACTACACACTATCTCTATTTCTATAACTAAGCTAATTCCTACATCTATCTATCTATCTATCTATCTATCTATCTATCTATCTATCTATCTAAACACAGGGATGGGGGGGCACAGACAGCTCACAACAAACAACACAGGGAGGGGTATAAAACTAAAATGAAAGCTAAATCAATCTAATGCTACTCTAAATCAATCCGAAAACAGGGTAAGGGAATCAGGGATGGAATATATACAGGGAGGAGGGAAGGATTCAATGCAGGGTAGTGAGAAAGAACACAGGGAGGGGTAAAAAATAAAAATAACACCTAAGTCTATCTAATCTAATCTAATTAAATGAAACTATGGCGGTAAATGTGTGGAAATGGGTGAAATAGGAGGATGGCAATGAATTGGGAGGTAGACAAACTGCTGGGAGAGGGATAATTCTGAAAATGCCTGCTGACAGGATCAGTGGCTAACTCAGAAGGAGTTGGAAGAGGGGAGGAAAATGACTTTTGTTACTTGCTGCGCCCGCCTTACCACAAGCCCCATTGGCTCCGTGTAGTCTAGCCCGTGGCCAATCGCAGACTGCGAAGCCAGTGGTCTGAGGAAAAGAGGGATTGTGATTGGTCAGGCTGACTGCTATTCCAAGCCTCTCCATCCCTGGTGCCAGGAAGTCTGCTCCTCAGCTACCCCCACTCCCTGGGCCTGCCAGTCACGTTTTTCCTGCCCGAACGCCACCAAACTCACTCGAACGCCACCGAGCTGTTGCGGGCTTCGGGCGGGCGGTTCGGCCGTTTGGTTCAGCCATCTGAACGGGCCAAGTTTGGGACGAAAGCTGAACGGCCAAACTGCGTTTGCATATCCCTAGTGCTAGCTAGGGAACATGCTGGGGTTTATCATACAGCCATCTCTACCTATGTGGAGGAAAATGGGATGCCTGTTGTTACTTCTGTCCGCTAGAAGGTAACCTGGTACTGCTACATGTGACTTTGGGGAGATAAAAGGAAACCCCTGCTATGAGTATAACTCTGATTGATAGATGGGATCATAATTGGGGAAAGGTAATGAAGGAAGCCAAAAGAGGTCTCCATTGTGGTTTCCAAAGACCCCAAATGATTTAATCTGGCCCTTGTTGCAAGTGATTCAGAAAACCTGCTCCATTTCGGGAATTCATCACACTGCCCTACTTAACTGCTCCTGGATCAAACCACACAGTTTAGGAACCCATCTTTGACAATGGGAATGAATTATTCTGAGAGGTTCATGACCAAATTGGTTAATGATATGTTATGCAACAGATTACAAATAAAATTCTAAACATAATGACTGTATCCTATATCACAATAAAAGAATGCACTGACTTTCTTTCAATTTGAAGACAACTAACCATCTTCACATCTCTACTATTCCCATGTAAACCAATGGTTGTACCAATGACATGAGTGGAATCTTTCTCCATTTGCTGCAGCCTACTAGCTTAATTAATCCAATAGTTAAAACTGTCTTAATCACTACCTAATTGCCTTTGGAATGTATGCTTTATGCTTTTGCTCTAATTACCAACTGAACTGCACTTGTTTTATTTTTGGCAGCATTTGGTTAAAAAATCTGATTGTGGAGTAGTACTAGGGCTCAAACGAGGAGCAATTTTGGTGCTTGCAAAAATGCTCATAATTGCGAGCACAGGGATGGAGATCTTGCTGAGATCTCGGTCCTGGTGCAATTTCTCAGTGAGCAGTTAAAATAATGGCTGTGGGATCGGGGCTGGTGGGAGGTGGGGAACGTGCTTGAAAATTTCAAAGGCCCAGTGAACCAATGTGATGTAGTGGATACGGTGCTGGACTTGGACCAGGGAAACTAGAGTCATGATCTCACTGGGTGACCTTGGGCAAGTTACAACCTCTTGGACTCAGTTCCCTATCTGTACAATGGGAATATGTGTGCCTGTCTTTCCCTGTATGTGTCCTTCATCCTTGTCCATCTTAGATTGTAAGCCCACTGGCCAGGGAGCTGTCTCTAAAAAGCTGTGACTTTGTAAAGTGCTGCATATGCCTAGTAGTGCTATGGAAATGAGGAGTAGTAGTAAAGCTTCCCCTGCCCCCCCCCACCCCCCCCGACCTCCAAATAGTTATTTGTCAGTGTGTGGTGGGGGTGGGGTGGCCTTTGAACACCACCCAACTGGCATCTTTCAACTGAGAAGCACAGAGGGGGATGAATGCCTTCAAGTAGCCTGCCCTCCACACTTGTGCTCACTGAGCTAACTCGCCTCACTGTCAGGCTGGCTTCAAGACCCATGTGTACCTCTGATATCAGTTCCACTAGGACCAGAGATCGATTAGGGTGATGCATGGAAGTGGGAAGAAGTTTCACTGCTCCTCTCACTGCTCAGAAAAAGCTGAGCAGGGAAGTCCCCAGGCTCAGCTGTACAGGTTGTGGGCAGGGGGAGGAGAAGGGAGCATCCAGCAGGAACTGGCAGAGTAGGAGCCCCAGCCTGGCACTGAGGTGAGTTAGTCTGGGAAATGCAGGTGTCAGGATCAGTAGCTGCGCACTTCAGCCCCACACATCCTGCTCCCAGGCTCAGCTGTGCAGCTTGGGGGAAAAAACAGCTGTTTGTGGGTGAGGGGGGAGAGAGTGGGCTTTGAATTTGACAAGAGCTGGCTGGGAGCACTGGCGGGGGCTCCCTCCCCAGTGCTCCCAGCTGGGGCTTGTCAGGTCCCCCCCCCACCATATTTTTTGCTCACTGAGAACTTGGTGAGCACATCCCAGTGCCCAGTTTGTCCCAGAACAGAATGAGCCCTGGTATTTTGACACGATCACTCTGTTTTCCAAGATCTCGTTTCAGCTGCATGGAGTACTGTTTCTTTCCCCATATTGCAGAAATGCTATTTGCAGATCTATCCGTAATTTACTGTTTGCAGCAAATGCAATTTTACAGTTGGCCTTTATATAAAACTAATAATAAATCTCTTGGCAATCAGGTAGCATTGTTGATCTCTGAATTCTGGGACAGAAACACCCAATAAAATTGCAGCATGCCCTGGAATAAGGGTAGAGTAAGGACATCTCATTTTCTGTTTTAAAATTCAAAGTAATATTAGAAAATCAAACAACAGGACAAAATATAGAAAATGTATTTTTAGAATACCTTCCAGTTTCACGTATGTATTCCAATTTCACCATTTTCATTGTTGGCTTTCATAACAGAAACTTGCTGTATTGTTGATAATGACAATACAGTATCAACTGGTAGATGAAGTCCAAGAAAAATTAGACAGGATTTTGCAGACTGTACACCATGTAGCCGATTCTATCCAAAGCAATTAATAAACAATTCTCATATATACACTGCTTTTTCTATATTTAATTAGTGCATGTTTTCACTCACGTAGTGTATCAATATTGTATAACTTGTGTTATCGATTAATAAAAAAAATCTCTGTGTCAAATCATTAGCTCATTAATTACTGGAACATAAAAGTTTTCCTTCCTAAGACTCACATTTTGAATGGTATAAAGAGAAAATTGAAAAAATTAAAGAGAATTCAGACTCCTGTTTGGAAATGTGTATTCTAATCTACACAAGGTTGTATGTGCTGTCGTCGTGTATGTACGTGCACGTTTGACTATTGCTATACAGCCATCTCCAGAAGTAAACACAGCAGTTGTTTTCCAAGCATGTGAAGTCAGTAGGATATTTTTACATTGACTTCAAGGATGCTCCAATTTGGAAATTATTCTAGGAAGAGATTAAAAAAACCCAACAACGACTATGTCCAATAGAAACTGCAGGAAGCATGGCAGGTACAGTAGGCAGAAGTGGGATGGCTCAATTTGAAATCTGGTTAGGACATCTTTGGTTTAATGTATTTGCATTATTTTTGCTTTGCAGGCACACCTATCTTATGGGCTAGTAGTAGGAAGAACAGCAGTTCCTTATGGCAATATCCATTAGGCATTAAGTGATTTCTAAATATTAAAAAGAATATGCCCCCTGGCCTAGGGAGATCAAAAAACAAACATGGGCAACAAAGAATTTATGTAATTTAGTAGGCAAATTGTATACAATTTGTATAGAAATCAGCTTGATTCCCTACATGTAGGGTCCCATTTTCACTGTGTTTTCCCTGCTGTCAATGGGGAAAAAACAGTTAACATTTGCCTCTGCCTATAAGTAACAAGGATTTATAAGATGGACTTTAGTGTTAAGATGTCAGCAGTTGTGGAAGATGTATCATTCATAGCAGAGAAAGAAAGAAAGAAAACAAACCAGGAGAGCAAAACCCTCAGGCAAGATATTAAGAAAATAATCTATTGTACCAACTGCAGAAAAAGTGAATAGAGGATGAAGATGGAGCAGAAGCTCTGTGATTTGGGATGTTTTCAGACGCAACGCTAACCTGTTTAATAGGGGCGGGAAACTGGTAAAATCCGGTATCCGATAATGCCGGTACCAGGCGTACCGTCATTATCGGATTCGACCCGGTAATCCGGTCCGGGGTGCCGGATTCCGGGTACCGGATTTTTTGCATTGCAGCCATTTAAAAATGGCTGCAATGTAAAAAAAACTTCAAGCCCCAAATTAAAAAAAACAACCCCTCCCCGAGTCCAGGCTGCGCGGGTGGAAGGGGGGACACCCCCC
>QEPC01004437.1:601262-618576 GCA_003113815.1 Sphenodon punctatus | reverse complement strand
GGATCACCCCTACTAAAGTTCAGTGTGCTTACCTTGCACCTTGCGGAGCTCCGCCGGCGGCGGGCGGTCCGGCGGCCTCAGCGCCGGCTGTGGCTGCCAGCGTCAGAGACGCTCTAGGCCTTCCGGGGAAAAAGTTCCGGGGAGGCACCCCTGGGGAGGCCAGCCAGGAAGTGGGAGGGGACATCCCCATCCCACAGGGGGAGGAGGCACCCCACGGATCCTAGCACTGAACCACCACACTCCACGTGCACCCCCAACACCCACAGGCCTACCGGCCACAGGGACAGAGGGTGCGTGCAGAGCCAGCGGAGACCCAGGATGGCCCCCAGTAGGTGGAGGAACAGGATTCAGGTATGATTGCCCCAGAGGGGCTGGGGGGGACTGCTCAGACAGAGGCACAGTGGCTGGGACCGGGGGCCGGGAAACACTAATAGCCCCCCATCCCATTGCGGCACAAGGAAGCCTGGAGGTGCATGAGGTGGAGGTTGCAGAGGAGGAGGAGGAGGAGGTGGTCCTGGCAGCTCCCCCACCACCAGGTGGGTGCACTTCCATGGCAGGGCACACCAGCCAAGGGGCTACAGGGGGGTCAGGGTCGTAGGGGGGCTGAGGTGCAGGGGGTGCACCCAGGGACATGCAACCACAACCAGCAGGGCCCAACAGGGGTCGGGGTGTCGGGGGCAGGCGGGAGGGGCTGGTGGGCCCACAGCGCCCCCCCACTGCACATCTGACCGTCATGGGCCCCACCCATGGTGATCAGCTGCTGGGGGACCCTCCCATAAGAGGGAAGGGCAGGGGGACCCCACTTGGGAGGGCTGAGCGGAGCTGCCATACTATGTGGGCTGCCCCACCAGGCACCCCAGGTCATGCGGTAGCGGGCAGAGGAGCACACAGGCCGGAAGCACTAACATGGTATCCAACCTCCTATTCACAGACCAGACACCCGCTCACACAAGGGGTGCCGCTGCCAGCAGCGTGGAGCAGAATAAGGAGATGTGGGTCAGGAACCGGTGCCGGAGGGAGGACCTCGGCAGGGAGCTGCTGGAGGAATTGCAACGGTTACCTGCAGTGCCCTCACCAGGGAGCTCATCAGAAGGGAGGGGAAAGGGACCGGGAGATCCTGGCTGCCATGATGGCCTGGTCACGCACTAAGCACTTCTGGGAAAGGTGCCAGGCTGCTGCCCTCCAAAGCAAGCAGCAGCACGCCTGTGACAGGCTGGAGGGTCAGGTCGCATGGCTCATGGACCTCATGGGGGAGGCCATGGAGGCCCTGCGCATGAACCTCAGCGCGACAGGCCCCGCCATGTCATGGAAGGAGGGTCAGCGGCCGACCAACACCATGGCAGTTTCCCACTGGTGCAGGTGCCCCCCCTGCACCTCAGTCACCCGTGGTTCCCCCAGCAGCAACCCTACCTGGTCCTGGTCCACGGGGTCCCCCTCCCCCACATAGGGCAACAGGACCTGCTGGCGGGACCGCTCTTCCAGCCCACACCCCCCGTGGTCCAGCTGTCGCTGCCACCCCAACCCCTCCACCAGGAAGCAACACCCCAGGATTGTGCACCCCAGGACAACCAACTGCCCATGGTGGCCACCCCACCCCCTCCGGTAAGGACACAGCACCCCGTGGCCCTGTGGGGTGGGGGGTGGGCGCTACAGGGGGCAGTTGGACGGGGATGAAGGGGCACCGCACAGGGCACTGCCCCAGGAGGGAACCCAGTACAGAACCCGCACCGAGCACACGCACCACAGGAGCTGTGGAACTACATCAGTGGCCGCAGCCAAGCGTACCAGCTCCGGTAAGCAGGTCTGGCCTACGCAGGGTCCGTACTACCATGGGAGGGTTGGTACAAGGGCCCCCTTCATAGGCGGTTGCTCCACGTTACGTATTATGCCCGTGTGCAGTGCAGGGGGCTCCCTGGGTGACCACTGCACCCCCAGTGGCCTGGGCCCCGGCGTGGGACAGAGATAGGTGCACATGATGATTGCTTACCCCATTCTTGTTCCTCCTCTCAGGGGAGACCAGGATGGAGTGGCCAGTGGATGACAGGGGGGCCGGGCCATCCAGTCAGCAATCCCTGTGGTTGGCTACAGCTAGGGCTTGCCGGCCTGCAAGCCCTGGTGGTGCAGTCAAGAGGGTGTGTAGGCGCCCCTGAAGTTAACTACCCCCTCCCATTGTATGCACCCCCCNCCCAGTGGCCTGGGCCCCGGCGTGGGACAGAGATAGGTGCACATGATGATTGCTTACCCCATTCTTGTTCCTCCTCTCAGGGGAGACCAGGATGGAGTGGCCAGTGGATGACAGGGGGGCCGGGCCATCCAGTCAGCAATCCCTGTGGTTGGCTACAGCTAGGGCTTGCCGGCCTGCAAGCCCTGGTGGTGCAGTCAAGAGGGTGTGTAGGCGCCCCTGAAGTGAGGCAGCTGCCATATGCAGTGGCTGGAACAGGTGTACACAGACCCATCACCAGTGGGCCGGCAAGGGGCGGCCCCTCGCCACCACTCGGCCACCCCGGTGCCCTGGACGGTGCATTGCCTGCCCCCCTGTGCCGCCGATCGGGCTTTGCGCTGTTGTCTGCTTCGCTGCTGGCTGCCGCATGATTCACTGGACCCCATAGCCCCCTCTGGGTGACCACTGCTCCTTCCCGCTGGGCTTTCCCTGGTGCCCTCACCCGCTATCCGTGGGCGCACCTGTGCCCTCCTGTTGTGCTTCTCTTGCCCAGACGTGGATCCACCTGCACCCCCCTGCTCTGCCTCTCTGTGCTTGGGGGACCCTGTTCCCAAGGTGCCAATAAAATGATGTTCTGTGATGGTCTGTCCTGCCTTGCTTCTCTTGCTGCTGTGGCGGTTGGGTGCACCCTCCTCTAGGTGGCCCTCCTGCCCTCATCTGTGTGGTTGTGTTCCGGAGGTGTACTTGATGTGTACTGGTGGGCTTCAGGCCTTTGGGGTGTGCGCCAGTTGTGTGGTGTGTGTTCCCCTGGTGGCTTCCCTGCTGGGCGCTGTCACTGCTTCCTGGGCTTGCTCAAGGGGTGGTATTGACAGTGGGCTTTTGGGAGGGCACCCCCTGGACTTGCCTGTGCATTGGTGTGGCCCTGCATCTCCCCCTCCGCTTCCCTCTGCTGTCGCCCCCTGTTGGTGCAGGCCGTCTGTGGTGGTGGCAATGGATGGGCAGCGGCACCATGGGCGCTGGGAGGCTGAGCGTGAGTAGGGGTTGTGCTGGCCCCGGGCTATGGCCCCTCCGATCCCCCTTCATGCAGGGGTCTGGGTACTCTTCTGGGTGGAGACTGTCGGCATGTGGGGTGTGCCCCTGGTGCTGTCGCTGCCTCTGGGCCTCCCAGGGTCCATTGGTGCAGGTGTTCCCCATTGCCCTATCCCTTCTCTCCTGCAGCTACTGTTGTCATGCTGCTGGCGATCTTGTGCCTGGGTGTGATGGTGCAGCAACTGGAACTGGTGGTGTGGGAAATGCGGGTGGTGGTCTGGATGTTCGATGGCATCCGTGAGTGTGCTTCCTGTTTGCTGGGCCCTGTGCCTGTGTCCCTCTGTGGAAGGTTCTGTTCCTTGGTTCCCAGGGCCGGCTCTGATGGCTGTCTCCTCCCCCTCTGTCCCATTCAGTGCAAACCATGATCGCGGCTTGGACCTGGGAGCAGGGGGAGTTGTTGGAGCTCCTCCTGCATGTCCTGGAGCAGCTGCACTAGCTAGATCATGCACAGGCCGAGCGCTGGTGCTGGGCACAGGGTCACTGGCCCTATTGACCAGGTGTAGTTCCAGGTCTACCACTGCTGGTGCCCTTCTGTTGCCACGTCCCCCTTCCCTGGCCTGTTGCTGTTGCCCCCTGTTGCTGGATCCCCCTTTCATTAAAGGCATTTGTGTTCCTTCCCAGTGTGTCTGTGTTGTGCTTTGCTTTGCCCTCTTCCCTTGTGCAGGTGCCTGGGGGGGGAGTGTTACGGGGTTGCCTGTGTTGTGTGGTTGCCTTCGCCCCCCTCACCCCCTGTGGGCTGTGTGCCCATCCCTGCATGCTTCTGTTGCCTGCTGTGTGTGGGCCACTCTGCTGTGTGTCTGTGGAGGCGGGGGCTGGCACCGGGTTGTCAGGGCTCTGTGCCAGGGCTGTGCAGAGCCAGCTCCTTTGAAGAAGCTGTCATCCCATCTCCCTCCTGCCCCGCCCCGCCCGCATGGGTCCTGGTGGCGCAGGGTCAGGGCCACATTGCGCAGCTTCATTTGCCCTTGACCGGCCATGTTGTGCTGTTGCTGTGTCGAGCGGGGCTTCCCCGCCGGTCCTGGCTGTCCGTGTACTTGCACAGGTGTTTTCTGGGTGCTTCCCAGGATGGGTGTTCGGCCGCTGGGTGTTTGCCTGCCCCTCCCCTTTCCTTCCCACAACCCCCTGTGGTGCTGTCTGTGTAAATGTCTCCATGCTCAGTGCTGCCAGGTGTTTGCTGGGTGTGCTCACCCACCAATCCACACCCATCTCCACCCATTGGCGCTACTACGCCGTCCATGTAAAAATGGCCATTGTGTCTAATGATATCGCGTGGAGTGTTAACAGATACAACACGGGGAATGAGGCAGCAGCACTTGCTTGCTGAGATCATGTGTGTGTGTGTGTGTGTGTGTGTGTGTGTGTGTGTGTGTGTGTAAAACAAGGATTCGTCCCAAGATGAACTGTGTGTCTAAGCAGTGCCACATGGTAAACACAAGGCCAAACCAGTGTTCCTATCAAGGTAAAAACACACAGACAGTCGTTGACATTATGTCTTAAGACTACCTGGGAGGTCTAATGCTTGCCATTTCCTCAATGGGAAAGTATGGAGTTATACTGTCCAAAATGATTGATAAACAGATACTACACCTACATGTGTACGCATGCTCACACACAATCCGGTGAAACAAAGGCTCTCTGTGCGAGGAAAGATGGCTCCACACCCATGACGGTGGGTCCTGGGGCTAGAGTGGCAGCTTCTAGATATTGGACACAGCCCTCCTTGCCTGTAACTTGGCCCCAGAATCCTAGGGGTGAGTCCTGGGGCTGGAGTGGCTGTTTCATGATATGGTGGAATGACATCACCTCTTTGCTAGGAATGATGGCCCCAGACCCATGATGTTAGGTCCTGGGGATAGAGTGGCAGCTTCTAGATATTGGCCACAGCCCTTCCTGCCTGTAACATAGGGCCCAGAACTCTGACAGTGGGTCCTGGGGCTGGAGTGGCTGTTTCTTGATGCGATTGAATGATGGCACTCTGCGACTGGAATGACGGGCCCCAGAATCCGTGGCACAGACAGCATGGGTGGCATTGGCAGCAGCAGCTGGCATTGGATTGCGGGGGCACAGAACACATGGCACAGACAGCAGAGGCAGCATTGGCAGCAGCCATTGGATTTCCAAGAGGCAGCATTGGCAGCTAGTGCAGACATTGGATTTCCCAGGCACAGTACCCATGGCACGGACACCAGAGGCAGCATTGGCAGTAGCAGCAGCAGACATTGGGTTGACCGGGCAGAGAACCTGTGGAACAGCAGAGACAGCAGCAGCAGGATTTGCCTGTACACAGCACGCATGGAGCCAGGATGGTTGGATTTGTCAGAGAATAGCTCCCATACAGCAGCAGACATCAGCAGCAGGATTGCGTGGGCACATTTGGATTGGCCAGGGCAGAGCACCCATGGACCAGGAGAAAGCAGCAACGGGATTACCAGACCAGTGGTGCAGATCACCCAGGTTTGCCAAGGTAGGCACACAGACACTGTGTCATGAGAGGCAGGCATACTGAGGCAGGGTTCAAGCTGGTGGGCAGGCAGGAAACATGGCATGAGAGGCAGTAGGGCAGGCAGGCTTGGGCAGGCTTTGAGCTAGGCAACCTGGGTGGGCATACAGGCACCTTGACATGGGAGGCAGGAAGGTGGACTGAGGCATACTTTGAGCTTGGCCGCAAGCTGGGCGGGCAGACAGGCAGTGTGGCATGGGAGGTAATAGGGCAGGCAGGCTGGGACATTGGCAACAGGGCACTCAGATAGACTAGCAAAGACTGTGCAACGTGAGAGAGCAAGAGCCAGTCAGCGTCACATAGGTGGGTCGAGATCTTGTAGCCATTTCCTCAATGGGAAAGTATGGAGTTATACTGTCCAAAATGATTGATAAACAGATACTACACCTACATGTGTACGCATGCCGGCTGGCAGGCTTACAGTTTGTTTCCCAATGCCACCCTGCGTCATGAGGTCAGTCTGATAAGGTGGCCAAGGCTATCTAGTATGAGAGAGAGAGAGAGAGAGAGAGAGAGAGGCAGGGAGGGTGCCAGGCATTGGGAGGGACAGCTCCTCAGCAGCATAGGAGCAGTATCCCTAGCCCAGATTGAGGAGGAGGAGGAGCCCTGTCCTGATTGTCCCTGGCATGGGATGACGTGTGCCACTGCACCATCACCATCCTTGTCCAGGGGCAGCTCGGGGAATCCCAGCAGCGGAAGGTTCACCTTCAAGAAGAGAAACTTCTCCACCAAATTGGCCCCCAGTCTCAGGCGGTTATTTTTTTATTTAAATGTTTTATCTAATATTATATCTAGCTATCTCTATACTAAATCTTACTGCTATTAACTATTCTAAAACCTATTGAACTAAATGGAATATCCTAATAATTAACTACAAAGGCCTTGCCCTACAAACACGCTGTATCTCTAATCTATCTCTATAACTAAGCTACCTACTATGTATATCTATCTAATAACTATCTATCTAATATTAACTATCTATCTATCTATACAATATTACACAGGGGGAAACACAAAGAACATAGGGAGGGGTACAAAACTGAAATGAAAATCAATCTAATATTAATCCTACTCTAAATAAATCCCAAACTTAAAACAGGGGAAGGGAATAATCAGGGATGGAATAAGAGGCAGAGGGAAAGGATTCAATGGAGGGGGGAGGGAGGAAGGAAGATTGAACACAGGGAACACAGGGAGGGGTAAAAACAAAAAATAACATCTAATTCTATCTAAACTAAGCTAAATAAATGATAATATGGAGGTAGATGGGTTGGATGGGTGAAATAGGAGGAGGATTGCAATGGATTGAGGAGAACAAAACTGCTGGGTGAGGGAGCCTTCTGAAACGTCTGCTGTTCAGGAACAGTGACTAGCTCAGAAGGTGTTGGGAATGGGGGAAGCAATCAGTTTTGTTTCTTGCTGTGCCCGCCCCATTGGCTCCNGTGTGTGTGTGTGTGTGTGTGTGTGTGTGTGTGTGTGTGTGTGTAAAACAAGGATTCGTCCCAAGATGAACTGTGTGTCTAAGCAGTGCCACATGGTAAACACAAGGCCAAACCAGTGTTCCTATCAAGGTAAAAACACACAGACAGTCGTTGACATTATGTCTTAAGACTACCTGGGAGGTCTAATGCTTGCCATTTCCTCAATGGGAAAGTATGGAGTTATACTGTCCAAAATGATTGATAAACAGATACTACACCTACATGTGTACGCATGCTCACACACAATCCGGTGAAACAAAGGCTCTCTGTGCGAGGAAAGATGGCTCCACACCCATGACGGTGGGTCCTGGGGCTAGAGTGGCAGCTTCTAGATATTGGACACAGCCCTCCTTGCCTGTAACTTGGCCCCAGAATCCTAGGGGTGAGTCCTGGGGCTGGAGTGGCTGTTTCATGATATGGTGGAATGACATCACCTCTTTGCTAGGAATGATGGCCCCAGACCCATGATGTTAGGTCCTGGGGATAGAGTGGCAGCTTCTAGATATTGGCCACAGCCCTTCCTGCCTGTAACATAGGGCCCAGAACTCTGACAGTGGGTCCTGGGGCTGGAGTGGCTGTTTCTTGATGCGATTGAATGATGGCACTCTGCGACTGGAATGACGGGCCCCAGAATCCGTGGCACAGACAGCATGGGTGGCATTGGCAGCAGCAGCTGGCATTGGATTGCGGGGGCACAGAACACATGGCACAGACAGCAGAGGCAGCATTGGCAGCAGCCATTGGATTTCCAAGAGGCAGCATTGGCAGCTAGTGCAGACATTGGATTTCCCAGGCACAGTACCCATGGCACGGACACCAGAGGCAGCATTGGCAGTAGCAGCAGCAGACATTGGGTTGACCGGGCAGAGAACCTGTGGAACAGCAGAGACAGCAGCAGCAGGATTTGCCTGTACACAGCACGCATGGAGCCAGGATGGTTGGATTTGTCAGAGAATAGCTCCCATACAGCAGCAGACATCAGCAGCAGGATTGCGTGGGCACATTTGGATTGGCCAGGGCAGAGCACCCATGGACCAGGAGAAAGCAGCAACGGGATTACCAGACCAGTGGTGCAGATCACCCAGGTTTGCCAAGGTAGGCACACAGACACTGTGTCATGAGAGGCAGGCATACTGAGGCAGGGTTCAAGCTGGTGGGCAGGCAGGAAACATGGCATGAGAGGCAGTAGGGCAGGCAGGCTTGGGCAGGCTTTGAGCTAGGCAACCTGGGTGGGCATACAGGCACCTTGACATGGGAGGCAGGAAGGTGGACTGAGGCATACTTTGAGCTTGGCCGCAAGCTGGGCGGGCAGACAGGCAGTGTGGCATGGGAGGTAATAGGGCAGGCAGGCTGGGACATTGGCAACAGGGCACTCAGATAGACTAGCAAAGACTGTGCAACGTGAGAGAGCAAGAGCCAGTCAGCGTCACATAGGTGGGTCGAGATCTTGTAGCCATTTCCTCAATGGGAAAGTATGGAGTTATACTGTCCAAAATGATTGATAAACAGATACTACACCTACATGTGTACGCATGCCGGCTGGCAGGCTTACAGTTTGTTTCCCAATGCCACCCTGCGTCATGAGGTCAGTCTGATAAGGTGGCCAAGGCTATCTAGTATGAGAGAGAGAGAGAGAGAGAGAGAGAGAGGCAGGGAGGGTGCCAGGCATTGGGAGGGACAGCTCCTCAGCAGCATAGGAGCAGTATCCCTAGCCCAGATTGAGGAGGAGGAGGAGCCCTGTCCTGATTGTCCCTGGCATGGGATGACGTGTGCCACTGCACCATCACCATCCTTGTCCAGGGGCAGCTCGGGGAATCCCAGCAGCGGAAGGTTCACCTTCAAGAAGAGAAACTTCTCCACCAAATTGGCCCCCAGTCTCAGGCGGTTATTTTTTTATTTAAATGTTTTATCTAATATTATATCTAGCTATCTCTATACTAAATCTTACTGCTATTAACTATTCTAAAACCTATTGAACTAAATGGAATATCCTAATAATTAACTACAAAGGCCTTGCCCTACAAACACGCTGTATCTCTAATCTATCTCTATAACTAAGCTACCTACTATGTATATCTATCTAATAACTATCTATCTAATATTAACTATCTATCTATCTATACAATATTACACAGGGGGAAACACAAAGAACATAGGGAGGGGTACAAAACTGAAATGAAAATCAATCTAATATTAATCCTACTCTAAATAAATCCCAAACTTAAAACAGGGGAAGGGAATAATCAGGGATGGAATAAGAGGCAGAGGGAAAGGATTCAATGGAGGGGGGAGGGAGGAAGGAAGATTGAACACAGGGAACACAGGGAGGGGTAAAAACAAAAAATAACATCTAATTCTATCTAAACTAAGCTAAATAAATGATAATATGGAGGTAGATGGGTTGGATGGGTGAAATAGGAGGAGGATTGCAATGGATTGAGGAGAACAAAACTGCTGGGTGAGGGAGCCTTCTGAAACGTCTGCTGTTCAGGAACAGTGACTAGCTCAGAAGGTGTTGGGAATGGGGGAAGCAATCAGTTTTGTTTCTTGCTGTGCCCGCCCCATTGGCTCCGTGCAGCCTAGCCGATGGCCAATCGCAGACTGCAAAGCCAGTGGTCTGAGGTGAAAATGGATGGTAATTGGGCAGGCTGGCTTCTACTCCAAGCCTCTCCACCCCTGGTGCCTGAAAGTCTGCTCCTCAGCTGACTCACCCTTTCTGTCATGTTTTGCCTTCCAGTGACACACTTTTGCCACCCGAACGCAATCCGAATTGACCGAACTGTTCGGTCATTTCGATAGTCAGTTCGGGTTCGGATTCGGGTTTGGGTTTGGTCATCTGAACAGGCTGAGTTTGGCTCTCTCACATTGCACAAATGTTGTTGTTGTTATTTGTTGTGGGGAGGAGTCTTTGGCTTTCTGATCTTTTCCTGAGAAAAAGTTTTCATAGCCTCCTCAGGACTGGCCCCCTTCTCACCCATCAGCTATTTGGTAGTCCCACTTCTGAAAAGAAGCTGCAGTTTACTTTGTCAGTAGATGAAAGGGGAGAGGGCTAAAAACAAACGTGATACTAACCCACTCTGGCCCACTTTGGCCACAGGACTCTTTCACTATTGTTATCAGGATACCAGATGTTCACTCGAACTGACCCTGGGTGTGTTGGTGACTAGCCTGGGCTCTGACTTTGGCAAATGGCTGAGGTCACATCTGGGCAGGCCAGAGCAGGCTACAGTGGGTTATCACATTTGTTTATCCTGCTATTCCCAACCTGATCCGGGGGGGCCACCATGACTGGTCCGGGGGGGACCACCATGGCAGTCTGTATTTGGCTGCCATTGATGTCTGTCATGGTGGAGGGGGGGGCACTGGGAGTGGTGTGGGGAAGAACCAGCTGCCAGCACTTCTGTTTGGCTGCTGTTTGAACTGGGCCATCCGGGTGGCGAAACAGCTTTCCTGGCCGCACTCATGTGTTTCTGGTGGCCTGAGCTGACCCCAGCAGCAGGTTCCCAACCTGGGTTGGGTTGTTTTTACCAGGGGTGGGAAGAACTATTTAATGCACAGAAAAGCATGGAGAAAATATTTTTGTGGCCACATTTGCACAGTTTTTGCAGCAGTTATTTTTCTCCATAGTGACCTGCATATATGGTAGTGCCACAAACACTGAGTGGCCCTAACAGAGTACTTTGCAATGAGAACATTGCAATATATCCTAGTCACATGTGCAGGCTAAGTAACCCCAGGTGGGCAGTAATGGCATGTTACACGTTAGAAAGAGGCACCGACTCAAAACATAAGGTAGCAAAGGCCACAACTTTATTAAAGATATTCAAATCAGTTTGGGGAAAAATACCCCACAACAGTAACCCAGGCTCAGTGCATTTACTATCTATCAAATTCCAGCCCTCCTGTCCACCATGGCTGGGGTCGCGCTTTTCCATAACCTGGACCTCCCAAAAGGTGTAAGTCCAGAAGAAAGCGAGACTGGCCTGACACAAACCCAGAAGCACTACTATCCTGTAAGATACTATTGCCCCCATCCCCACAGGGTCTGCTGTCCTGTATGATGCCATGGTCCACTAATACTGGCAATGGCAAACATCCATCTGCCTTACCTCTTACGGAGGTGCCTCACTTTTCCTTTCATCTTTTCTAACATTCCCCTTACCCTTCTGTATTGCACTGGACCGGCGCTGCAAGTTGCTACAACAAAAAATAATGATCTTCCCTAACTCCAGCCTGGGCTTAATCTCACCCACCCTTGGTTGCTCAATCAACACTAGAGGGCAAGGAAAGGTGAAAATAAAATCCACATGGTTGCCAAGGCCAATTCCCTGAAATAGGGATGTGTGAACACGGTTCGGAAGTTCAAAGTTCGGAGAGAACTCGAATAGTTCAGTTGACCGAACCGAACTTTCGATCTGAACTCGATGTTGACCGAACTCGAATAGTTCGGTCGACCGAACCGAACTTCCGAACTGAACTCGATTTTCGAACCGAACTGAACTGAATTTCTGAACTGGGTTCTGTTCGCACATCCCTACTCTGCAATGGACCAATGGCCTGATTTAAAAATTGGGTTCCACTCAATTGGCCTTTCCTAAATCCCTACCCCCCACAACATCTACCTCTTAGCCCTGTGTCTCTTTCCTATTTCAGGCAAAGGGAAGTAAAGGGCCATTCCCACCTTCACAAAGAAGAAGGATGGGGATGGGCATTCATTGAGAAAAATTGAGGGGGGGATACAAATATTCCCCCCCCCTCTGTTTTTTTCACTCTCACTTTTGCATATGAAACAAAGAGAGGAATGGGCCAAAGGCTGAATACTACATTCTGATCTGAGCTTTAACACGGATTTCCTTTGTGCACTTGATTTAGTCCCCAAGGCTTTTCCTCCTAAAAAAATTGACATTGATAATACCTGCCTTCTTCTCTAATAGGTATGTTGAGAAGCTTGACGATAAATATTTGAAAGAATACTTTAAAAATGAAAAGTGCAATATAGATTAATTGCCGGTGGCAAGTACGTTGGTACCCACTCACCTCAGACACTAAAATATTGTATTTGCAGCCTTTTCTAGCTAAATTGCAGGCACAGATGCATGCCGCTCCTTGCAAAGCAGTTTCTAGCCACCAGAGTGAAAAAGAAAGGATATACAGCAGGTGTTCAAAACACTGCCTGCTTTGAAAAATATGAATAATAAAATGTCTCTTCAGGGAAGCTTTTATCTTCTGATTTGCATTAGTCCTTCCCATCTGGAATAGCATAATTTGTGAAAGGGTGTGAATTAAAGTATTACCACAATGGTACATAATTATACTGTACTGCACATTACAGGATATGGGTTCTGTTAAGACTCTACAAGTTAGTCATGTTTGGAGAGAGAGTGAGAAAAAGGTGGATCATAATTTAAAGACACCCTGAAGGTTTAGGCCTCTAGAAGCCAGAAGTATGCATCATGTCTCCAGTGGTGCTAGGGAAAACATGATTATAGACGGTGTTCTGAAGGCAGAATATATTTTCCGCCCAACAAAACCATCATTTAACCAGCTGCATAATGGTATAGGGCAAGATATCTCCATAACCCTGTCATTCCCCTGTCTACATTTGGGACATGTGCACACATGCATATACACACACATGCACACACGAGAAAATAATACTTGGTTGCTAGATGCCCTTGAACATCAAAACAGAGTTGAGCTGAAGCAAAATCACCATAATAACTCCCTGTCCTTCTCCATAAAAATAAATAAATATGAATTCCTTTAAATGATATAATAAACCTGCTACTCAACTAACACTAACAACAAATATATTTGGCCACTGAAGACCCTATTGGTTCAGTCTAAGGGTTACACTACCACGATGTACAATTTTTTTGGTAACAGATCACAAACAACATTTTAGTTCATCCTTTGGGTATTGTGATAACCTTGCAGCTATATATTGCAATCCTGTCAATCTCCAGGCACAAAGCTCCCGCCGGTAAGAAAGGGAGATCAGAAAACAGATCACAGATAGCATATGGCTCTCAGCTTGGAGTAAAAATTTGGAACTAAGCACACTGACTTTATACTTTATTTCCCAAAGAAACCTAAAAGTAAAGAGAAGTGTGTTCTGAGAGATGAATGAGAAGAAAAAGGATAGAAAACCTGGTAGTTTGTTCTTTTCAGCAGCATTAGAACAGAATATATATCTTTCTTTACATTATATACGATACTTGTGCTGCTATTTAAGCTAGGGGAACACTTTTCTTAAAATTACCCTAATTATTTCCCATACAACTTATTGAGCAGGCAGCTCAAATAGATGGATGGATATTCAAGCAAAGATGCATAGTGATCAACTGAAATGACAACCACATTTAACATTATCAGGAATTACCTGAAAAGCCATTTACCACAGCCATCTTTTGCATCTGGCTGTCTAATGGTGCTTTTAATGAAAGAGACAAGCATAACTTAACTAATTACTTAGAGATATTGAAATCAGTCATGTCAGCAACTTCTTCGCATACGTTTTCTTGGACCTTTGGGTTTTCCTTCTTCTCAAGGAATTAAAAACTAGGCACCTTTCAGTGTGATGAAATATGAGGTCATATTGTGACAAATGAGGCCGTTCAAAAATGAGAGTAATTCTAATTAAAAATCCATCTCATTTGGGATAGCAGCTTCTTACCATGTCAGAAATTGGAAATTCCAGCAAACACTGTTTTGGTTAGTTGAGTTACAAAGTGTTATCCAATGTGTTCAGTGCTTCTAATTGTAAAATGGATGCTGCTGGTGCACTGCAATCATTCATGTTATTGGAACAGAAGGCTACAGGAGAGAAATTCAGTTGTTTTCATGATGAAGAATTCTAATTCCTCTACAAGGGCACATACCATAAATGTAGATATGAAACCTTTTCACTCCAGCATGCCTCACTATTTCTGTGGGCTAGTGCAAAAAGAAGGGGGACGTGACCATGTTTTTTCTTGCCTCTTCCAAGCCTCTTTAGTTAGTCTTGCATCCTCAGAGATACAGATATGAAAAAGAGCTTACTTTAAGAAACATCAGTTAGTTCCCTTCCCTGCAGTTAGTTGACCAGGATAGAGAGAGACCACCAAATATTATGTGCCTCCATGAGATTTGTTCCTGAACCAAATCTGATGCATAACAGGCTGGAATACTTTCAAGGTACAGATGTCTACTAATGTCATCCATCTAGAATAGTTTAGGATGTACGGGGAATTTTTATGATTGATTGATTTATTAACGGCCTCAGCCAAAAACCACATGATTTTTATACAAAAATAAAAATACAGATAACCATTAAAATAAAATTCACAAAAGACAGTTTATACATCTTAAAACGCATCTTGTGTGTGCATCTAATATCGACATACTAATGCAAAAGTACTGCAGGGATTAGCACCTTTAGGCATTGGGCTTAACCTTTACCATGTTCAGTGCCCTTAACCCTTCTCTTCCGTTGCAGCTGCGCTGCATACAGGAATCTGGCCAAGGCCCTTGCTTTCACTGCTCAATGATGATTCTTGTGGGCATGTTTATAGGCATTTTGGAGTTGATGGCCATGCCACCTCAGAGAGCATTGGTGACCATTTCAGTGTGAGGAACTGGTTTAATTAGAGAATAAATCTCTTAATTGGGCTTGAATTCAATTTTTTACATTTTGATGCTTTCAATTGCTTGACGATGCTTCAGTGGAAATATGCACATCCAACTTCTTTTCAAGCTTGGCTGTGAGAAGCCGAGTATGTTGACCACCACAGCACTGTGTCATCTTAACTTCCTCTTTCTATTTAACAAGGTATTTGACAGGGGCGGCTGGTGGGTTTTTAGTTTGGAGGGACAATAAGGCTGTCTGGCCTGCTGGTGGCAAAGCCGCCGGCAGGCCAGCGAGCCGGTGGGCGGAGCCAGGGCAATGGTAGGCGGAGCTAGGGCAACAGTAGGTGGAGCCAGAGCAATGGTAGGCGGAGCCATAGCAACGGTAGGTGGAGCCAGGGCATAACCCAGCAGCAAGGAGTTCCCAGGGTTAACATCAGATGAAAGAAAACACAGTCTACAATGCACATCAAGCTTAAAATGAATAATGTATAAACCCCAAACACAGGGAAACACAGAAAACACTGGCATAACACAGCAGCAAAGAGTTCCCAGGGTTAACATCAGATGTAAGAAATCACAGTCTACAATGCACAAGTTTGTGTAGCCAGGGTACAGCGTCCAGTGTGTATGTATTGGTATTTCCCTCTGTGTGCCAGCACCCAGGGTGTCCATACACAACTAGAGCATGTCTGTCTCTCCACGGATGCACTTGTTTTACTTTGGGTAAACAGGGCTGGGAAAAGGATTTATTGAGTTGTTAAGAAGATTTTGCAACAAACCATTAGTTTCTTGTTAACATTGAAGTCTATGGTGTTTCTCTTATTGCTATTCAGTCCCAAAGTTGTGTTTCCACTAATCTGCACTGCACTGCAGGGCTGATGCAACACTAGACTGTCTTTGTGCCAAGGTGCTGTACTAAGCCAGGACTGACCAACTTCTTGGCTACCACAGACCAGATTGCATCACAGCAATTCACCAGCAGGCTGGATTGCGGCCAGTGTACATTACTTCTATAGCACAGGGGAAGCAAGTCAAACCCTGTTTGTCCTTATCAACATGAACTTTGCAAGTCAAACATGCTGAGGTTGGTGCTGTTATTGCATGCCATCATTCTAAAAAACAACAATAAAAATAATAATAAAAAACCCCAGACTTTAAGGGCATGAGCCAGATAAAACCCTGCTGTGGGCCGCATCTAGCAGCCAGCTGGACAGTCCTGTCCTAAAGTGGTAGTGAGGGGGAGGCCCTCTTTACAAAGTAAGATCTAGCAGTTACCTCACTTGGTCCCGACAAAGGAGGAACAAAGAAGAGGGAGCTATGCTGCCATAACGCACAGGATTCCTCACAACACTACTCTCTAACAGCAATACTTTTACAAGCGTCTGGATAAGAGACAGTTCCTTCCTCCAAGCTAACTAAAGGATTGAGGAGCAATCTCTCCCGTGTCATCACTACTGGGGCCTTAGGGTAGAGGCATGAAGATTCAGGATTTGTGTTGCCCCTCCCTGCCTCTACAACTACAGAGTCCCCCAGCCCCTCAAAAGATATCCCAGCCTCCCTTCTCAAATCTCACAGGGCTCCCAACACCCTCATATCTCTCCCTAGAGCCATATGTCTGGGATAATGAAAGAGTGTTTATTATGAAGGGGTCCTGTTACAAACTAGTACTTCACTGCAGATTACTAGGCTAAAATAACACCTTAAATACTTTTCTCAAAAGACTTATTATTCTCATGATGGTCAAAAGTCTATTGTGGATTGATACAATCTTGTATTAAAATGCATACTAAGAAGAATTTGGGGGGAAATTGTTAGTGCACCTCAGGAGTAGCCACTTTTCAAAGTTTGATAATCTTGACTAGCTATTGATTTTTCCAAAATACCAAAAGCAATTTTAGACTACAGCATGGATTAGTGGTATGTTCATTTGCAAACCTAAACTGAAACGAGTTATGGAGCAGCAGCAGACCTCTTAATTCTGGCATTGTGAAGATAGGTTTGCAGAATAGCAAATCTTCAGTTACTGATCTTCAATGATAGAACGTTTTAAATCTGAGGACTCGTTCCAGTATATATAGTAAAATAATCCTTTCTTTTCCTTGTTTAATTTTGTATTTTGTTTTACTACCATGTGTCACAAATATGACATACCTAACAGAAATACTAACAAAGCCACAAGCCAAAGCAGATAAAATAAAACACAAATCTTCAAATGTCTATTTTTTTCCTGTTTATAAACTCTCTTTAACAGAAATAGCATTAAATTAATGTAATAATAAAGATTTTAATTTCCAGACAATGTATTAAATAAAATAAACCTAAATCCTTAAGGGGAAGGGGAGAAATATTGGGATGTTTCCTGCTGGAGGGAAACTCTGGGAAGCTACCAGACCTTCTGCCACTTAAAAACAAAGTTTTCTACTCCTCCACTTTGTCAATTAGGGGAAAATTCTGGAGCAGGGGGCAAACAAACTGACC
>QEPC01004437.1:559409-595328 GCA_003113815.1 Sphenodon punctatus | reverse complement strand
GAGGCAAAGGGAAGGAGGGAGACTGGCCGGTAACTAGAGGGGTCAGATGGGTCCAGGGTGGGCTTTTTGAGGATGGGGGAGACAGTGGCATGCTTGAAGGCAGAGGGGAAGGAGCCTGTGGAAAGGGAGAGATTGATGACATGTAGAAGTGGGGGGGCGACAGTGGAAGCAATAGAGGTCAGGAGGTGGGAGGGGATTGGGTCGAGGGGGCAGGTGGAGCGGTTGGATGATGAGAGCAGAGCGGAGATTTCTTCGAGGGAGGCAGGAGGGAAGGATGTGAGGAGAGAGGGGGGAGGGGTTATTGAATCCTTATGCTTCCTCAGTGATCTGACCCTGTGAAGTTTTACTCCATTGTTTACATATTACATTAGCACATTACATGGTGCTTCAGAGTCTGCATTGGCTTTTAATAGTGTTCTGGGCACAATTCAAGGAGCAAAACAAAATTCAAGGCAGTGGTAAAGTTTTCAAGGTTTGAGAAACATGCAGTTGGGCTTTAATATTTTTGAGGAGGTCATTTTAGAACCTGTTTTAAAGAGTGCTGAGCAGGTCTTTTCTATCACTGTTAGAATGATGACACTGACACTGATGGTGGCAATTACAAATTACTAGGGATGGGAATACTGTTTTAGAATTAATACTAAAGTGCACTACAATAGGCACATTACTATTAATTCTAATAACACTAAAGCAAGCAGCAGATACTAAAATTCTGTTTAGTATTTAAATTTGGAAAAGATGCCTTTGCCATTTGTCATCAGCTGGGCTCTGTTCAGCTTGCTCTCCATCGCTCTGCATCTTTCCTCACTTGTTAATTGCAGCCCTGTCAATTTCACCTGGACTCTGGCAGCCCAACTGCTCTCCCATTCTGTCATTTCTTCATTTTTTCCGCCTAAATAAATTTGGTTTTTTAAGTCAACTCATTGGTGGCTTTTTCCTTCCTTTGAAGGATCTTTTAGAATCTTAGCATTAAACAAACTATCAAAGAAACAGTGTAAATAAATAAAGGAGGGAAATAGTAATTTTTCTGTGGGCATGTGTTCTTTTCCAACCAAATCACTAAATTTGTATCTCAAGTCAAAGGTGGAATTGAGGGAGCATTGTCAGGCAGTGCAGGGCACCCCAGTAACAGGACTCTTCAACAGTGCAACTTGAAGCTAGTGTCCGACTGGCAGGGCTTCAGCTAGCAGTATGGAGTTCCCCGCGTTAACAATGGAGTGGATACTAGGGATGGGACTATCGGTATCGGATTAATCCAATAATGCCGATAATTGGCGATATCGGATTAATCTGATAATACCGATAATATTGGTATCGGTATATCATTTTTTTAACATTGCCGATTTTTCGGGTCTTTAGAATTGCAGCCATTTTAAAAATCGCTGTAATGTTAAAGATCCGAAAATCGGCAATGTTAAAAAAACGATATACTGATACCGATAACTATGATATTGGATTAATTCAATACCGATAAAACCGGTAACCTATAATTCACCGATAGTCCCATCTCTGGATACAATAATGAGAGAGAGGTACACAAACTGTCACTGGCAGCATCAGCAGCAGGCAGAGGGAGGCATTGTTATTGGCTGGCTGGCAGGTAGGCAGCGTGGGGCACCCCAGTAACAGGGTTCGTAGCAGCACAGAGTTCCCTGGATTAACACTGGAGTGGATGTAATCATGGGAGAGAGAGAGAGAGGCTGCATTCACACCTTCGATTTTGTGCACTGACATGCGCAAGGGAAGCCACGGCAGATCCCTGTTTGCACCAGCTCTTCTTCTGTCATCTGGTTCCTCCCCATTGCCACGTCTTCCCTCGCGGGTCTCACCACCGACGACGCCCTGCATCAGGTGTGAATGTAGCCAGAGACTAGCACTGACAGCATCAGTTCAACTTGCAGCATGTTTTCCAGTGGCAGGACTTCAACTTGCAGTGTGTGCCCCAGTGTAAGGACTTCTACTTGCTTTATGTGCCCCTAGTCACAAAACTTCAACTTGCCGTGTATACCCCAGTTGCCGGGGTTGTAGTGCCCAAGTGGCAGGGCTTCAGGTGGCAGACTGTTCTGAATCTGACTCCTTATGGTCACCATGACTCGAACCAGGAAATCTGGGAGGGTCAGGTGCATGTCCATGTGGAACTTGGTGGAATGGTGCCAGCCTTGGCGGGCAGGCTGGGAGAGGGGGAAGATGACATAAATCAACCCCTGCAGCTGTGGTATAGTAGGCCCTAATTGCCACCTGCTGTTGTCTCATATGCCAACTGTAGGCCAAGTCCCTGTGTCGCCTCCATGGCAGGATCTGGGACTGCTCCCTCAGAGAGTCCTGCAGATGCACAAGACTTTACAGGGTCCTCTGGCCAGTCTCCAGGGCATCGCTCAGCACCTACAGCTAAGGGGGTTTCTCATATGAAAGGTCCTCATCATCATCTGGGGATGCTAATGATGGGAAGGAGGGACTCCTCCTCCTTCCCCTTTCCTCTCTCCCCTGCTATCACTGAGCCTGCTTCTGGTGGCCACCTGCTGCCTCCTCCCTACACTGATGTTGTGCCTCCATCTCAGGTGGCTTAGGAGACCTGTAGTGCTGCTCTAGCCCCAATACTACACTTTCCCTTGACAGTGAGTATTTTCAGACGTGACGGGGCTCAATTAGCCCCGACACAGAAACACCCTACTGATTCCCTGCCGGGGCCAACGCATACTGGCCAACAGATGTGTTGGTCGCTCCTGGCGGGGAATCCGGGGGGGCGGGGCTGCGTGGCCCAACATGCGACTGCACAGCCCCACCCACCCCAACGCTCCCCAAGCAGCCTTCCCTCCCAGAGACGGGCAGGCGCTGTGGCCAATATGGCTGCTGTGACCGCCTGTCCCCAGGAAATTGACCACAGCCTGGAATCGGCAGTGAGCACGGCTGCCGATTCCAGGCCGTGGTCAGCGGCCAAACGTGACGTTGACACGCTCAACCACGGGGAATTCCCCATGGTTGAGTGTGTCAACGTCACGTCTGTCCAGTGTTATGCCGGGTGGTCAACCCTGTGAATCACTGGGGGGGGGGGAGAATCACATTCAACATGCAAATGGAGATGGTCCGGACAGGACCTCTGTTTGCGTGCTGAATGTGATTCCCCCCCGTGATTCACGAGGGTGAACATCTGGCGGGGAGCTTCCGTTCCCCCCAACAGATGTTACGGGATCACGTTCACCATGTGGGGATTCACCGTGGTTGAGCGTGATCTCGTAACATCTGAAAATACCCTTAGCCACCAGTGAGCTGGGGAAAATGGTCCCAGACTTGTGAAAGCCTCCAACGAGTCCTATGTGGCATAGGGCACTGCCTCCCTCCTTCCTCCATTACCTGGACCTCCTTCTCCTCCACTCTGCTCCTGGAATCCTCTATCACTTAATCTAGTACATTACTATAATATAAAATCCTAATATCCTAAAAATATCCTAATTTAAATTCCTAATATCCCATTAATAATAATCTCTATAATATAAAGTTTTATTCCTAATATACTAAACAGTCTAAAATCCTAGCCCTAATAAATCCGAATCTTACCCTAATATAATTCTAATAAATCATAATATACTTAATAATAAATGCTGATACTAGACCCTAATAAATCCTAATATCCTACTCTAAATATAACCATAATATCCTAAATCCTATTCCTACTATATTAACAACTAATCCTAAAATCCTAGACCTATCTAATATATCTATCTATAACATATACCTATAGCTGTATAATATGTGTGTGTGTGTGTGTGTGTAATGTGCATATGTTTATGTGTAATGTATATGCTATTTTATGTATGTGTTTTTATATATGTTTTACTTTAACCACCACCAGCAGCACCACCCTCCTCCTGTCTCCTCAAACTCTGCTCCCACAAAGAGAAGTAAAATGGAGCCTCTACGCAAGGGGAAGGGGGTTGAGGAAGGTGGCGGATTGCTGTCTTGCACCCGATTGGCTCATAATGCAGTAAACAAGCAACGGACACATAGTTGGTTTTGCACACACCTTAAAGTGCTGGTCTTTCAATCCTTTGGGTTTAGAAGTCCACAAGTCAGCTCCTGAATGCATTCCTCACATACACACGCTGCCCTGAGGCAGCCTGCAGTAGTGGCGCTTGAGATCTCAGTTGTAGAAAAGAGGGGTTGCCATGGAAACAACGTCTACAGTTGCAGCTACTTTAGGCTGACTCAGGGCAGTGTTTGTGTGAAGAATGCATCCAGGAACTGCCTCAGGGCAGTGTGTGTGTGGCCGCTTTTAGACAAGCGGTGCACGATTGCACATCGCCATGGTGCATATTTTGAAACGTCCGCGTGATCTAATTAGATGAGACGGAAGTGGGTTATTATGCGCATATTACGGCGGTGGCGCAGTCCGCAAATTAAATAGCTCACAATCGAGCTATTTAATTTGCGGACTTTAAAAATGTGCCACTGCCATAATATTCACCTAATAACCCACTTCCGTCTCGTCTAATTAGATCATGTGGATGTTTCAAAATATGCGCCATGGCGATGCGCAATCATGTGCCGCTCGTCTAAAAGCAGTCTGTGTGTGTGACGACTGCACCCAGAACTTACTTGTGGACTTGTAAACCCAGAAGATTGAAAGACCAGCACTTTAAGGTGTGTGCAAAAATGCTGTATATGTCTCCATTTATTAAGTGTACCTTGATAGATGTGGGTGTTTTTTAGATAACACCTGGTGTGCTAAAAAAATGTGATCTTCAAAAGCAAATATAACCTTGATTACAAACTGCAGAGCAAGCTGTGTAAATGGCAAATAACTGAGACTACTGGAAGATCATGGTCTTAAATCCATGAGAATATCTGGAAGTTCAAAGAGCTGGGTGTTTAAGATCTGCGTGAATGATTTAGACACAGAAAGTTGTGGTTACAGCAGAAAACATGCAGGAGGAAGGACACGTCTCGCCACGTGTCACCCCCCTTGTCAGCATGATGAGTGACAAGTATCAAGTGCCGATTTCTGAGTACAGAGCACCAATTACTGAGCACTGAGTTTTCAGCCGCATTACTGAGTAGCTTCTGAACACTCAGATGTGGCTCTCGGAAACCCAGAAATACTCATGAGTGATTTTTTTACTACTCAGATCAGCCCTAGTAAAAACAGACATGACTTTGGCCTGCTGTGGCCCGCTGTAGCCTAGGCCCTGCCAGCACATATAAACACGTGCTGGCAGATGTTGGCTCTTGATTGTCCCAGGAAGTGTTGGTGGCTAGCCCTGAGTTTGACCTCTGGACAATGTCCAAGGTCACATCCCGGGCTAAAGGCTACCCATGAGGGCCAAAATGGGCCACAGCAGGCTAGCACATCTGTTCCAGTGCAGCATACCCTCCCTGGACTGGGAGCCACCAGGACTGGACACCAGGGCTGTGTCTCATTGGCTGCCATGGCTGCCTGGGTGCTTGGAGAAGGGCACAGGCAGGGATGGCCATCCACGTGTTTTTTGTGCAACAAGCAATACACAGGATAGGCACCAGGAGACTCCTCGGCTGCGAGCAAGTGTGTCTGATTTTCTGACATGGCTGTGGCCATGTCATCCGAGATTATCTGCCCCAGGACAGGCTTGGGTGCAGTATAGCTGGCTGCATGTCTGGTTTTACCCAAAGAGAAGGCAATGCTGGTGCTACCTGAAATAATGACAGGGGGACAATACCATCAGTCCCAATACTTATGCTGATTGTATTGCCCCTCTGTCATGGCACTGGACTCTCAAAACGTGTGACCTCTACAAAGGCCAGACCTACAAGTCTCCTTGCCAGAATGGGAGTGGATAAGGGCACAAAATCCTGCCATTTCTTTTCTACTTCCTCCCCCATTTCAAGGTCTAGTCTGAGGTTTGTACACTGGGCAACATGGTGCCCTTTACTCCCATAGATCAGCTGTTTTGCTGGAAACAAGAGTGCTGCACCTCATCCACACTGCAAGCTCTAGACAGTGGCATGCACTGTCCATAGAAGGAGACTCTCCTTCTTCCTGTGCACTAACAACAATTGGTTACCAAGTGCTATCAATTTATTATTCAACAGTTTAAGTGTTTAATTAAATTTACCACATTATTATTACCACTTTGCCCTATTTATTGTGTGACTACAGTGTCAGTTTTCCATCCGCTCCCAACTTTGCAGATAGTTTCATTCTCCCATCATTTCTTTCCTGTTAGTGTTTACCACCTATGCACCTATTTCAAGTTTAACTTGGTTTCCCATTGGACAACAGGCCGAAACCTTTCAGGATGCACGTTTGCCATTGGTCTGGAAGTAAACTAGAAATGATGGAAATCAGAAAAATAGTCAATTGGCTATGCAGCAACGTTAAAGCAGTATTAACTGGTATCTTGGTTATATGGTTAACCACTGTGGTATGCGGTTATTGATAGGCTAACCAATTTGCTATCCAGAATTTCTATTATTAACCGCACAAAACTATCAGATTCAGCTATAGCTAGAATTAAGGATATGGGAAGGAACTTTCCATTCATCAGCTCGCAAAATGTACTCACCAGGCGCAAGATGTTGAGAGGGTTTTTACAACCCTGGGGGATCACCTTTTTCCTATGCTTAAGTGAAAACAAAATGGACCATCATTTGTTTTTTCTTAGCAGAGCTTCTTTAAAAAATAAACAAACTCAGCCCTCTCATTCTTATTCTGTACTTTTCTTCCAAAAGGAGAAGATGAATTGAGTCAAGATGGAAAAGAAGAGGGCAAGGATGCCAATGAATCCTTATCTTTTGAATAAAATTGCTTTATGGATTTCAGTGCATAAATGGATTTTAGTACTCAGGAGAAGTACTAGCTGGAAAAAGCAGGATGTGTGAAGGTATCCAGAATGGTGTAGCAATCAACAAGTCAAACTTGTGTCCAGATGCAAAAGGAAATGCGCTATTGGCAGCTATTGCAGAATGCGGCGGCTCATCTCCTTACGGGGACAGGTCGTCGGGAGCATATTACACGTGTGCTCTGGACTCTGCACTGGCTGCCAATAGCATGCCGAGCTAGATTCAAGGTTTTAGTGTTGGTCTATAAGGCCCTTCACGGTCTGGGCCCCTCATACCTCAGGGATCGCCTCGCCCTCCACGCCACAGAGTGGCTCCTGCGGTCAGCCGGGGGTGCCTTCTTGGAGGTCCCCCACGTAAAGCGGGGGGCCACAATGGAGAGGGCATTCTTGTTGGCCGGGCTGCGCCTTTGGAACTCCCTTCCAGAGGAAGCCCGCCTGGCCCCAAGCCTGTTGTCATTCCGGCAGTGTTGCAAAACCTGGCTGTTCACCTAGGCCTTTGGGGACGGGGGGAAGGTGGGTTAGGTTTGTGTTTTTCTCCCCTACCCTGTTTTATTGTTTTAATGTTGAAATTGTTTCCCGGGGCCCTGTTTTAAAAGTATTTAATTTGTTGATTGTTTTAAACTGTTTTATATTGTTTTATATTGTTTTATTATTGTTGGAAGCCACCCTGAGCTGTTTACAGGAGGGGCGGGGTACAAATATTTTAAATAAATAAATAAATAAATAAAAGCAGAGGTTTTTAAATAAGAGTTCTAAAAATGTGTCCGGATTTGGCCCTGAACCCCTGTAGCAGTGTCTTGCCCCTCTATGCTACAATTTCAACTCCCCCAAATCTGTCTATTGCTCGGTGGAGTTCTTTGCTGTGCCTTATTAACTGCACCTGACCTCTGGTGTAGCCCCTAGTCCCACCCACATATTAATGATTGGCTCAAACAGAAGCTGGACAGTCATCTGTCAGGGAAACTGTAGGTGTGGATTTCCTGCATTGATCAGGGGGTTGGACTAGATGACCTCTGAGTTACCTTCCAACTCTATGATTCTATGATTTTATATGCTTTTTAGGGAAGGTTATTGAATGGATGATTGCCCGACAGCTTCAGGCTCGTCTGTATGCTTTCAGATTTCTGGACCCATTTAAGTCCAGTTTTCATCCAGCCTGGAGACTGTGCTTGTGGCCTTGGTCGATGATCTATGCCTGGATACTGACAGAGGGAATTGTGCCCTGTTGATCATGTTAGATCTTGCAGTGGCTTTTGTTACAGTTGATCATGAGGCATTTTTGACACATCTGTGGGTCTTGGCAGGGGTGTGCAGGATTGCTCTTGAGTGGTTCCATTCGTTCCTGTCTGGGAGGTCCCAGGGAGTGGCTCATCATCCCCTCGGGACATCCCTTGTGGTGTCCCATAGGGGTCCATTCTGTCTCCCCTCTTGTTTAACTTATATCTGAGGCCACTGAGTGAGATCATTCTGAGGTTTGAAATGTGGTGCCACCAGTATGCTGATGACACCCATCATTGCCTTGCTTTTTCTTCTGACCCAGGTCTCCCAATCTTGGTGTTTTCCCAGTGCTGTTGGGAACTGGATGAGGGTGAGACAAGAATGAGGGTATTTTCAGATGTTATGCGTCCCAATTCACCAAAGGCAGTTCCTGGCATGGCTACCCCGACCACATTTCAATGGCTCATGAACAAACTGTTGAGTAGACATCGTCAATTTGCCACAGCTTATCTGGACGATGTAGTCGTGCATAGCCGGATGTGGGAAGAACATTTGAACCATCTCTTGAGCTGTCCTGAACATCTGTCATGAAGTCTGCCTGACAGCCAGCGTGAGGAAGTGCTGCTCAGAGAATGTGGAGACCCAGTTTCTCAGGCATGTGGTCAGAAAAAGACTAATTCGACCACAGACATCAAAGATAATGGCAATCCAAAACAGCTCCTGCCTGTAAGGTTCTGTTAGGTGGCTTTGTTTAGTAGCACTGTAGTCTTGGATCCTCCAGGAACTCCTTGGCCAGTCTGGGCTTGGGCTATAGCCTGAGCACTGGCAAACTGCTCTCATGGCTGGACATCTACCAGCCATCTGGAGATGAGCTCATTTCCTTACTCCATCAAGACCCTCCTTAGACTGAGATCTTAGTCTTTTTATACCCACAAGTCTCTGGGGCTTCTCAGCCTGATTAGTGTTCATTGCTATACTCTTCCAAACTAAACACCTGCACCATTTTAATGCCTATTAGTAGTGGTAGCAGCTGCGGATTCCTTGCTGGCACTACATCCAAAGCCTGCTACAGCTATGGAGTGGGTTTCTGAAAGACAACATGGTTTATCTGAGGGTGGGTTGTGGGAGACACAGGGTGAAAACAAACAAAACAATAGCCACCCATGAGTGAATGACTATCGGTCCATTTAATACGTAGACAGACCAGGATATTGTGTTCCCAGTCTATGTGAACCTCACCTAGGTTCATGTTTCCCACATGGCATCTTCCTCCAGATCAAGGCAGACACCATGCGGGCTAAGGCAGGAACACGTGTTGGCTAATATGGAATTGCTGCAGGGGAGCATAGCGATATTCTTCCCCTCTGTGATCTTCACCCATCCCTTCTGTGCTTGTCTGTTTCAAGCCAGTAAATGCTTCCCAGCTTGAAGTAGATGGAGGAAGGAAGAGGGAACCTTGACAGGAAGCGCAGCGCTGCTCTCCATACCAAGAATTACCACCATCATCCATCTATTTCTGATTCCAGCTTGAAATAGACTAGTGTGGGGGATAAAATCAGCTCCAGCAATGTTTCCCTTCCTACTGGGCTCCATCCGGGAGGAGACCAGAGGAATGGGACCAGATGGGGATAGCCCCATGTGGGGGTTGCAAGTGTGCCCACCTCATTCTTTTAAGTGGAGTATGGATGTGGGTGAGTGGCACACAATACTCATAGCCCACAAATGGGGATATTGTTTCATTTGTTATTATTATTATTATTATTATTATTTATTATTAACAAACATTTATATAGCGCCAGCAGCGTACCTGGCACTTTACAAAGTAATAAAATAGACACGGTCCCTGCCCCTAGGGCTTACAATCTGAGAGACGGGAGCTGGGGAGAGACTTAGGAAGGGAAACAGAGGGAGAGACAAGGGGTCTAACATTCATGAAGATGCGAGGTCTCAATTGCACGTACTTGGCTTGGTTACGATGAGAATGACAGCAGGTAGGTCCATGTTGCAAGGATAAGGGTAAACCGATCGTAGGTATAGGAATAGTGGCTCAGCAGGATAAAGAGTCAGACAGAGATGAGTGAAAGAGGTGAGTTTTAAGGAGAGATTTGAAGGTATGAAGGGAGGGGGCAAGGAGGATGTGGACAGGGAGGGAGTTCCAGGCATGGGGGGCAGCAAGTGAGAAGGGACGAAGGCACTTAGGGGAGCAGGGAAGGCGTGGAAGGATGAGAGAAGGGACAGAGGAGGAGCAAAGTGCACTACACTGAAGACATCTGAAATGTCGAGTGAGATCTCTTGAGTCCTGGTGGATCACCTTAACCACAAGACCCATCTTCATCTCCACAGTCCTCCTCAAAAAGATAAAATCTGATACTCATGTTCCTAAGATGTTTTCATCAAACTATGTGAATTAGACACCTGTTCTCAATTAGCCTGGAAAAGGCGGTAGCTTTATCCATACACCTCATTTATGCACATACACCTTTGGAAAACAATATGTAGACATATTACCTTTCATATGGGCAAAATATTTCATGGGCTTACTGAAATAAACAATGCAAAATGTGTCTTACAGTTAATTATCCTGAAAGCTCAAGAATGTATAAATCTTTGATAACTTATTCCCTATGCTGATGAAGTATATAATGAGTTTGTGAAAGAAATTCTTCAGGTGTAAATCTGAATATTTCAAAAGAGAAAAAGTTATTCAGGGAGATCCTGATCTGATAATATGGGGTGTAATTTAGGTGTAATTTAATACTCACTCACTGCAAAGTACTGTGGATTCTAACCTCAACCTCAACCTCTGCTTTTACCAGGGCTGAATATTTTTTCCCTTTATTCTTGAAATGTATGTAGAGATAATGAAAGCTAACATACCTGGCATATCAGGGCAGTAACTTGTCTGTAATGATTATATAGTGCCAGGTACATTGCTGGTAAATAATAATTAATAATAATAATAATATATTAATAATAAATATAAATATAAATATTGGTCTGACCAGTATGGCACTACTTATGTTCTTACGTTGTTTATTTATTATTATTATTATAATTATAATTATTATTAGCAATCTTGCAGACATGAAGCCAACAGCCTTGGAGACTGATATTCTCTGTAACAAATCACCAGGACCAGATGGTATTTGTCCCACAGTTCTGAAGGTATTCAAATATGAAACTGCAGACCTACTACTGGTAATTTGTAACCTATCACTAAATCTGCCACTGTACCAGAGAATTGGAGGTTAGCAAATGTAACACCGATATTTTAAAAAGACTCCAGAGGTAGTCGTGGAAACTATAGACCAGTGAGCCTGATGTCAGTGTTTGGCAAACTGGTGGAAATGGTTGTTAAGAACAGAATTACTGAGCATACTGATAAACATTGTTTAATGGGGAAGAGTCAACATGGATTTAGGAAAGGGAAGTCATGCTTCACTAATCTATTGGAATTTTTTTAGAGTGTAAATTGCATGTGGATAAGGGTGAGCTGGCTGATATAGTGTATCTGGACTGCTATAAGGTTTTTGATAAAGCCCCTTCATGAGAGAGTCTTGAGGAAATTAAACAATCATGGGATAAGAGGCAGTGTCCTATCATGGATCAGTAACTGGTTAACAAACAGGAAGTAAAAAGTAGAACTAAATAATCAGTTTTCACAGTGGTGAGAAGTAACTAGTGGAGTGTCCCAGGGATCTGTACTGGGACAGGTGTTGTTCAATATATTCATTAATGATCTGGAGAAGGGAATAAAGAGTGTGGTTATCAGTTTTGTAGATGACACAAAGTTATTCAAGGTAGTTAAAACCCAAGTGTACTGTGAAGAATTGCAGGAGGATCTTGCGAGACTGGGTGACTGGGAATCTAAATGGCAGATAAAATTTAATGTGGATAATTGCAAAGTGCTGCACATAGGGAAAAATAATCCAAACTATGTGTATACAATGCTGGGTTTTAAATTAGGAGTTACCTCTCAGGAACTTCCATGTGTCCGCTGCCACAGCTTCATCAGCCCAAGTCTCCCTGGTATATGGAAGACCTGAGGCGGCTAAAGTGGGAGGGTAGGCTGTTAAAATGCAGGTGGCGTTCAACTCATGCTGAAGCCGACCACTTGTGGCATAGATAGTTTTTTAAGGACTATGTCGTGGCTGTGATGGTGGCAAAGAAAACTTTCTTCTCCACTGTCATAGCATCTGCAAAGTGTCATCCAAAAGAGCTGTTCAGGTGGTGCCTGGTTAACCCGGCCTGTCTCCACCAGGAAATGGAGTCATCTGTTGCCCACAGTGACATTTTTAATTACTTTCCAGTCAAAATTGCTCGTATTCACCACAACTTGGGTGCTCAGTTTTAACTGCAGAGTCAGAGTTTGGGGTTATGGAAGCTCACTTTAGTCCTAGCTCAGTTTATTGGTATCTCCCACTGATGCGGGGGAGGAATTTGGGGTGATGAGTGCAACCAGTTGTGAATTAGAACTTTGACCGTCCTGGCTGGTGAAAGCGAGCCGGGAGACACTGGGGCTGTTGCTGGCTGGGGTTGTCAATGCCTCCCTTTTGGGAGGGGAGGGTGTTAGACACCCTTAAAATTGCGGTGGTCCACCCACTGCTTAAGAATCCATCTTTGGATGCTGATGTTCCGTCCTGTCTCTAACCTTCCCTTTTTTAGGGAAGGTTATTGAATAGGTAGTTGCCCAATAGCTTCAGGCATATCTCAGTGCTGTTGGAGTCAGTCAGGTTTTCACCCTAGGCATGGCATGGAGACTGAGCTTGTGGCTTTGGTTGATGACCTGTACCTGGAGATGGATAAGGGGAATTCTACCTTGTTGATCTTATTAGATCTTTCTGATCTTATTAGATTGACAGAATTGATCACGAGGTGGTGTTGGCACAACTGCGGGACTTGGTGCGGGTGTACGGGACTTCTCTTGAGTGGTTCTGAACTTTCCTGTCAGGGAGATC
This sequence comes from Sphenodon punctatus, assembly GCA_003113815.1. NCBI lineage: Eukaryota > Metazoa > Chordata > Lepidosauria > Sphenodontia > Sphenodontidae > Sphenodon > Sphenodon punctatus. The sequence continues at coordinate 582,340 of QEPC01004437.1, read as the reverse complement.
CCAGTGGGTGGTGATGGGTGATTGCTCATCGTCTCCTCGGGACCTTCCCTGTGGTGTCCCACAGAGTTCTATTCTGTACCCCCTCTTGTTCAATGTGTATCTGAGGCCGCTGGGTGAGGTCATTTGGAGGTCTAGAGTGAGGTGTCATCAATATGCGGATGACACTCAGCTCTACCTCCCTTTTTCATCCGACCCAGGTCTCCTCAGTCTCAGTGCTTACCTGCTTTTTAGGGAAGGTTACTGAATGGGTAGCTGTCCAATAGCTTCAGGCATATCTTGGTGCTTACCTGCTGCCTGACTGCTGTCGGGGACTGGATGAGGGCAATTCAATTGAAGCTGAATTCTGACAAGGCTGAAGTGGTGATGGTTGGCTGGTCTTATGACTTGGGGGGGGTTAGGACACCTGTCATTGATGAGGTCCAGCCCCCTCTGGTCACTCAGGTTTGCAGCCCTGGGGTGCTTTTGAATCCCTTGATGTGCCTGGATTGCCAAGTGGCGGATGTGTCCAGGAGTGCTTTTCACTAACTCCATTTGGTGAGGAGGTTGCAGTCTTTTCTTTCTGATTCAGATCTGGCCACTGTCATCCATGCTTTCATCACCTTGAGGCTAGAGTGCCGCAATGCACTCTACGTGGGGCTGCCCTGGACGACCGTTTGGAAGCTGCAGCTGGTGCAGAATGTGGTGACTCACCTCCTGTCGGGGGTAAGATGCCGCGAGCACATTACACTGGTACTCCATAGTCTGCACTGGCTTCCTATAGCTTTCTGGGCAAAATTCAAGATTCTGGTTTTGACCTTTAAAGCCCTAAATGGCCTGGGTCCCGTATATCTGAAAGATCGCCTTTCCTACTATGCCCCTTTGTGGCCCTTACATTCAGCTGGCGGTGTTCTCCTACACGTCCCATCTCTTGTCCTTGTCCATGGGCCAGGGGGATGCAGGAGAGCATTCTCGGTGGCTGCCCCCATGTTATGGAATTTCCTTCCCTGGAATGTTCATTTGAGCCTGGGCCTGGCTATCTTCCGGAGGCAGTGCAAAACCTTTTTATTAGAAAAGGCATTTGGCAGGCAGGGACAGGAAGAGTGTGGCTGGGCTGGGTTTTTGGGTGGAAGTGGGTTTGAAGTAGGGTTGGGGGGGGTTGGATGTGGAAAATGGGGAGATGGTATTGGGTGTGTTTTGTTGTGGGACATTGTGGGAGGGTTGAGATTTTTTTGGAATGGTCTTTGTTTGTTACTGTTTTTATAGATTGTTTTTATATGTGGTTTAAGCTGCCCTGAGCCTTTTTAAGGGAAAGGCAGGAAAAATAAATAAATAAATAAATAAATAAAATAAATTGTGGACAATACACTGAAATCCTCAGCTTCGTCTGTGGTAGTGGTCAAAGAAGCAAACACCATGTTAGCAATCATTCAGAAAGGGATAGAGAATAAAACTGAAAATACTGTAATACTTCTATATAGATCTATGGTACAACCACACCTGGGGTACTGTGTGTAGTTCTGGTCACCCCCTCTCAAAAAAGACATAGTAGAACTAGAAAAGGTACAAAGAAGGGCAACAAAAATGATCAAGGGTATGGAATGGGTCCTGTATGAAGAGAGGCTTGGTAGGTTAGGGCTCTTCAGCTTGGAGAAGAGATGACTGAGAGGGGATATAATAGAAGTTTATAAGATCATGAGTAGTGTGGAACATGTAAATAGGGAGCAGTTATTTACCCTCTCTAACAGTACTAGAACAAGGGGACACTCCATGAAATTAACTGACAACAGAATTGAAACAAATAAGAGGAGGTATTTGTTTTCATTTAGCGCACAATTGAGTTGTGGAATTTACTGCCAGGGGAAGTGATCAAGGCCGGTAGAGTAGCTAGTTTTAAAAAGGAATTGGATACATTCTTGTAGGATAGGTCCGTTAATGGCTACTATTAGCCAAGTAGGTTTGGGGGAATGTAACCTCTTACCGATGGGGGTGGGAGAATGGGAGAATGGGGAATGGATTGCCCATTGTGGCTTGTTGAATGCTTCTCCTGAGAGACAGAGATTGGTCATTGTCGGAGACAGGATGTTGGGCTTGATGGACTGTTGGTCTAACCCAGTCATCATAGCATTGCTAATATATGCCCATTCTTATATATTCAAATATATGTTAGGATGATGGGCCCATATGACCATCATCTCTAGCAATGAAAGGACAGCTTAGACTCCAGGGCCATATAATCTTTGATCTGTTTGAGTAAATTCTCAAAAAACCTAACCCAAATACTAATTATTTCAAGTTGAATAGTAATTGGGTGTATCTGAAAATGAGGGGAATGTAGTAGGGATGGGCGAACAGAACCGAGTTCGGAAATTCGGTTTGATTCAGTTCGGAAATTCGGTTCAGTTCGGAAGTTCGGTTCAGTCAACTGAACTATTTGAGTTCGGTCCGAACTCCGAACTTCCAAACATAGTTCGGAAATTCAAACCCCATTGAACTAAATGGAATATTATCTTTTAGGGATGGGCGAACAGAGCCAAGTTTGGAAATTTGGTTCAGTTCGGTTCGAAAATTCTGTTCGGTTCAGAAGTTCAGTTTGGTCGACCGAACTGGTCGAGTTCGGTCTGAACTTCGAACTTCCGAACCGCATTCGCCCATCCCTAGAATGTAGACATTGACATTGTGCCTGGCAAGAAGTTCATCAATATTTATTAATCTCCCGAGGCAACCATTTCTCATAGCTGAAAGGATGACTTCCTCTCCAGGAGCAGCACAAAATGAAATAATGACTATCTAAAAACTTCTGGTGTTTTTATATTCTACTGTCAGGATCCAAGGCTGGGAAATGGAAGTCAGTGCAGGATGAGATCCAGAGAAAACACGGTAGAGAGCTCATGTAGGACTGGGTCCAGGAGTCTGTGGAGAATTGGGGTACAAGGTCCAACATGGTGCAGGATCAAGGTGCAGGGTCCCAGACTCATGACGAGGTTCAGCACATGGACAAAGAGGGCAGGATGGTTGAGGAAGGATGGACTGGACAGACGAGGCAGGATGAACACAGATCAGGACGGACAGGAGGGCACAAGAGCAAGCTCATAGGTCTGCGGCAGAGCAGGCATAATGGATGATATAGTAGAGTCATAGTAGTGCCAGACAAAGGAAAGCAGGTACCTATACTAAAGAGAAGGCCACACTGTGGGTGCCATAAAGGACAACACCTAGCCCTGTCAGGTGGAGAAGCCCTAAGAGCTTCTGGCCCTTTAAGAAGGCCAAGCAGTCTGGCTAATGTGAGGCTGACTGGCCCCAGCTCGTTCTGGGTGTGGCTAGGGCTCAGACACATAAGGAAGTGCTTGGACACTCAGACCACATTCACATCTGTGGTGGAGAGAACCGCGAGGGAAGACATGGCAGCAGGGAGGAGCCAGGGAGTAAAAGATGAGTCAATGCGAGCAGGGATCTGCCGCGGCTTCCCTCTGGTGTGAACGGGGATGTGCCGTGGTTTCCCTCACACATGTCAGGGCACAAAATCCTGCCCTGACATGTGTGAGAGAAGCCGCTGCATATCTCCATTCACACCGGCTCTTCTTTTGCTCTCCGGCTCCTCCCCGCTGCTGCGTCATCCCTTGCGGAACTCGCCAACACAGTTGTGAATACAGTCTCACAGAAGAGATTAGCTGGGGAAGATCTGGGAGATTCGAGAACTCTGCCTCAAGAGAGAGATAACCAGGGAGATGTAGGAACCTGCAAGTTCTACCTCCCAAGGGTGGCTCAGAGGTCGAGGCGTCAACCCAGTGCCCAAGGAGGTAAACCTGGAGTCCTGGCTAGAAGGATGTGAGAGCCCTGGCTAGGAGGGATTGTGCCTCTGGCCAAAGGGGATCGATGCTGAACTGATACCCAGAGACTGTATGTATGGGACTTAAGGAACCTGATGGGCAGGGACTGTGCTTGGCCAGGAGGCCTATGGTAAAAGGCACCTGGAGATGTTATGCTTGAATCCACTGTGAATAAAGTACCACTGGAACTAGGAAAGAGTGTGTCCTGCAGTTTGGTACCAATTCTGCAGGGACTCATCACCCCCAGCGTGCCACCCTGTTACAGATGGAACATAGCAAACTTTCTGAAACAGCTGGGGAGTGAGCATTAGAGCAGACATCATGAGGAAGTCACGTAGCAGCCTCCCCATGGTAGCTGCAGTGGAAGCATCTTAGCACATGCCAGGCTCCCCTCCCGGGCAGACAACAAGCAAGCTCCAGGCAGTACCTCCTCTACAGGTATTTATAAAAGGGGTGACCCCAAAGGATGAGTGGTTGCAGAACCCAGTGCTGCAGGGGCTGTGTGTGCACTGCCTGGAGGGGTGTGTGCTGTCTGGAGGGGGCTGATTATTGACACCTGTTCCCCCCCTCCTCTTCCTCATACAAGGGGTGGCCCCAGAGGACATCCTGCCTCTTCACCTACTGCTGTCTGCCATCTGCCGCTGCCGGGGATGGACCCGGCCTACCGGGGCTTGTGTTGGGGACTGCCCCCCCCCCCGGACTTGTGCTGTTGCCTGGCCCCACATATTATCAGCCCTCTCCCCCTGTTGGAGGAGGGGGCAGGGCCAGGGCACACAGCCGGACTTCAACGACTGCACTAAAGGGCCCTTAGGCGTGACCCTTAATGGGACTGGGAGGACTGGGAGACTATTAGTGTTGGCAGGAGCTTGTTTTTATGTCAGGGAAGGGATAGGGGTGGTGGAGGGGTAGGGATTGTTTCTTTTACGTGGGAAGGGGGCAAGGGGACTGGGTTGGGGCAGGAAGGGCTGGCCCACTTGGTGTGAGGGAGAGGTGCAGTCCTTTGGGGGGGGACTGTTCTCCGGTAGCAGAGGAAGACAGTGGGTGGGTGGGGGGCAAGGGGACTGGGTTAGGGTGTGAAGGTCTGATCCCCTTTGTGTGAGGGAGGGGTGCAGCCCTTTGGAGGGCCTGGACTGTCCTCTAGTGGCAGTGGAGAATGGGGGGGCATTGGAGAGTGGGATTCTCCCTCGGGAGGCTTGCGGGGCAGCTTCTGGGGGGAAGCTCAGGGGAGCAGACTGGGTGTGTGTGTCTTCAGACACAGAGGTCATGCTTGGATGGGGGAATTATGGTCCTTCTGGGAGGTGAGTTCAATCTGTGAGATGGGACAGGTACTGTATATTTGTCCCGTTCACTGGCCCCCAGGCAGGTGGTGAGGTGATCGGGGATCAAAGGGCCCCTGGCCTTGGTTTGATGCTGGTAAATGTGAGGTCGACGGCTAAAAGTCAACTGCGGTCCGGGTAATGATCCTGAACCAGGTGGCCAACCTTGCATGTGTTATGAAGACCTGGCTGGAGACTGAGTCAGGGCCTATTTTGGCTGACCTTGTTCCAGCTGGGTACTCCATACAGCATCAGCTGCTGCTGGAGGGCTTGGAGGGGGTGTAGTCATTATTTTTAAGGACACCTGGTCTATGAGGAGATTTCCTGTGCAACCTATCATGGGTGTGGAGGGTCTCCATCTGGTGTTGGATTTGGCCAGAGACAGAGTGGGGCTACTGCTGATATACCGGGCACCCACCTGTATGACAGTCTCCCTGCCCACACTGACCGAGCTGGTGTCGGAGGTGGTCTTGTGGTCCCCCAGGGCAATAGTCCTGAGGGACTTCAATATCCATGCCGACGCCAGTCTTGGAGGGGCAAAGCATGAGTTCATGGCCACCATGGTAACCATGGGCCTTAGGGGTGGGACTTGGGGCAAAAAAACGGATACCGGTTTTACTGGTTACCAGTTTGCAAAAAATCGGTTTACCAGATTAAAATCGGTATACCGATACCGTTTCCCCCCCATTTATTTCAATGGGGAAATCAATGAAAAAAAAACCCAATACCTCCCCTCTCCCCCTCCCAGGCTGTGCAGGTGGAAGGGGGAACACCCCCCACCCACCCTGCCCAGCCTGGATTTTTTTTTTTTTTTTTTTTACCCAAAGTCCCTGCTAGCGTGGGCTCTGGGCCGCTACCGCATCGGCGATGATGAACCGGAGCCCGCACCAGCAGGTACTAGCGTGATCCCTGGGGTGGGCCTGTCTCAGAGAGTGGTGGGGCCCACACATGTTGAAGGACATACACTGGACATGTGTTTTTCACTGGCCTTGAGGTGGGGGATCCATTAGTGGGGGAGGTGTCAACAGTGCCCTTGTCATGAACAGATCATTATCTCCTCCAAGTTGGTGTCCTAGTGTATGGCGGCCCCCGGGAGGGTGCGGAACCATTTAGGTTGGTTCGCCCCCAAAAGCTTATGGAACCAGAGAGGTTCCAGACAACTCTAGGGGTTGTTTCCTCTGATCTCTATGACCGCTCACTTGATGACCTCGTGTCCATATGGAATTCCGTGTTGGTGGAGGTCATCGATTGTGTGGCCCCCAGATGTTCGCTCCTGAATCACCGACAATACAGGTCCCCATGGTACACGGATGAGCTGTAGCAGATGAAGCAGGAAGGGCAGTGGTTAGAGCGATGGTGGCGTCACTCGCTTACTGAAGTTGACCGATTGTGGCATAGAGTCTGGTTACGTACCTATGCCGTTGTGGTGCGGACAGCAAAGAAGGTTTTTTTTGCTGCCCTCATTATGGCCACTAAGTTCCGCCCAACTGAGCTGTTCCGGGTGGTGAGGGGGCTGGTCAGTCCAGCCTCCCTCCACCTGGACTTAGAATCATCAAATTCTTGCTGTGATTTGTTTGTGGACTTATTTGCAGATAAAATCACTTAAATTCGCCAGTTTTGACGCAACAAAGCCAGAGCCAGTAGAAGCCCCTTTTTGTCCTGTTTTGTGGGATGAATTTCAGGTTGTGTTGCCCTCGGATGCAGGGATGCTCTTGCGACCATTTGAGCCACTTATTGTGAACTAGATCCATGCCCGTCCTGGCTGGTTAAGGCTAGCTGGGAGACATTAGGGCCGTTGTTGGAGGGGATAGTCAACACCTCCCTTGGGGAGGAGAGGGTGCCAGACTGCCTCAGGGAGGCGGTGATGTGGCCCCTGCTCAAGAAACCATCATTGGAAGTTGGCATCCTGGCCAGTTATCGGCTGGTCTCTAACCTTCCCTTTTTAGGGAAGGTTACGCAACAGGTGGTGGCTCGACAGCTTCAGGAGCATTTGGACAGGGTGAATTTTCTCGATCTCTCACAGTCTGGCTTCTGTCCATGTTATGGCATGGAGACTGCGCTTATGGCCTTGGCCGATGACCTTTCCCATGAGTTGGACCAGAATTGCTTGACCCTGTTGATCCTGCAAGATCTTTCGGCTGCTTTTAATACTGTTGATCATGAGTTGTTGGTGACTCAGCTGCGGGACCAGGCAGGGATTAGTGGGACTGTTCTTGAATGGTTCCGCTCTTTCCTGGCCAGGAGAACCCAACGTGTGGTGCTGGGTGAGTTTTCAACTTCTCCCCAGGGCCTCACATGTGGGGTTTCACAAGTTTCCATTCTATCTCCTGTTTTGTTCATTGTGTATATGCAGCCTTTGGGGGAGGTTGTCAGGGAGTTTGGGGTGAGGTGTCATCAATATGCTGATGACACCCAGCTATATCCCTCATTTTCATCTGACCCAGGTCGGGCAGTCTTGGTGCTTACCCGGTGTTTGTCAGCTGTGGGGGATTGGATGAGGGCGAACTGCCTGAAATTAAATCCTGATAAGATGGAGATGATGGTTGTGGGGAAAGCCAAGGGAGTGATGGCCCCCATCATTGATGGGGTCCATCCTCCCCTGTTTTCTCAGGTCCAGAGTCTGAGGGTGCTCCTGGACCTCCAGCTCCGCTTGGATGTCCAGGTCGTGGCTGTGGTGAAGGGGGGATTTCGCCAGTTACATCTGGTATGTCTGCATAGGCCATATGTCTTGGACTCGGATCTGGCCACAATCATCCATGCTTTTATTACCTCGAGACTAGACTACTGTAACGCACTCTACATGAGGTTACCCTTGGTGCTGATTCAGAAACGCAGCTGGTGCAGAATGTGGCGGCCCATCTCTTGACTGGGACAGGCCGACGCGAGCACATTACACCAGTGCTTCACTCTCTGCACTGGCTGCCGATAGTCTTCCAGGCCCAATTCAAGGTGTTGGTGTTGACCTTTAAAGCCCTAAATGGTTTGGGCCCCACCTACCTGCAGGACTGCCTCACCCTCCGAGTCCTGGATAGGCCCCTGTGGTCGGCTGGGGGTTCCCTCCTCGGGCCCCCAGGTGTCGACCATGAGGAGGGCATTCTCTGTGGCTGCACCGCAGCTGTGGAACTCCCTCCCATTGGAGGTCTGCTTGACCACCAACCTCCCCTCATTCCACAGACTGTAAGACCTGGCTGTTCCACCGGGCCTTTTACTGAGGGAGATGGGGTGGGTGGGTGGGTTAGGGTGGGTATGGGTTGTTTTACTTTGGGATTTTTTGTTGTTTTTAATTGTAGCTTTATTGCTATGTTTTTAATATGTTTTAAAATGTTGTTAGTTGCCCCAGGATGCCTGAGGCAGGATGGGGTGGCATATAAATTTTAATATAAATAAATAAATAAATAAATAAAAATACAAGAAGATACACATCAGGAAGGAGAAGCAAAATGTCTACTGATACTTCACCCAGCTTCCTTTGCCTATTGACTTGCTTTATATAGAAGCCAACATCCAACCAGGAAGGTGGTGACATGGAGCAAGGCTGACTGAGGAGGGATGTGACCTGTATGGGAGAGAAGGTCTCAGCACTATTCCCAGGCCTTGGTCAGAGTGCCTCAGTAGTCTGGAGGCACTGGCTACTGTGCTCAGCATTTTAGGTTTTGCGGTTCAAACCCAGGGTCCTTACATATTCATCTACTTGTGATGGAAGAGCTATTTGTTGTGAATACTGTATTTGCCAACAAATTTGCCTGCTTTGATTCTGGCATGATGATGTGGGTACCAAACACTATTCATGCCCACTCCATTTGAGTACTTGCTTTGGGATTTTCACAGTTGGTTCTTCCATTTTTATGTGTCATTTTGTTGTTCAGATACTGAGTTATTTGACGGAATATCTGATCAACTAACAGAAAAACCAAACCGAAAAAGGAAATAAAAATGGAAAAACATGGGGGGTTAATAAATATGCAAATATTCTTTTCAGAGCATAAATTCATTTTAATATTTGGAGTGGTATCTGGTATCTGCAACTGTGAATAATACTGGCAAATACAGAACCTTCTATTTGTTTCAGCACTCGTGTATACACACAAATGCATGCACAGTCAGACCTTTCAAGTGTCCTGGATTTTCTGGGATGTCCCTGAAGCAGCCAGACTGTCCTGCACAGACCAGCGGGAAGGTGAGTGAGCGTGGTGCCAGGGAATTAGGTAGCATGTCGGGTCACATTCAGGTACTAATTGGCACCCAAACACAACTGGTAAGAGTGGGGCACCCTACAGCATCTCATCTGTCAAAGAATCCACACAGGAGAAATGGCTGCAGTGGGGGGGAAAGCCCTCAGAACGAGGGCTGTGTAAACTGCAAAAATCACTGGGCATGGGTGTGTGGAGGCCAAGTATTTGATGGTAGTGCTGTGATAGAACTTGGGCATAAAGAGTGGCAGGACAAGGATTTAAGTTTGATTTATGAGTGAGGTTGTTGTATGGATATGCAAGTCCATCAGCTTTTAAAGATTTTTTAAAAGCAAAGTGTTGTAAACCACATGGATGCCCACCCCCCGCCCTGCTGGGTGTGCGGGCGGGCGTGAGGTGCAGGGGGCATCTGTGCACATGCTGCAGCAGTGGGTAGGGGGGGATGGCTGTGAACCCTTGGGAACACCACGGGCGGTGGGTGGGGGTGCGTGCACACTTCCAGTGCACACTCATCTCCACTCATCACTCACCTACGGAGCCATCCAACAAAACGGAGGAGGCTCTGTGGGTGAAGACGGGTGGAGATGAGTGTGAGCCCATGGGAAAGGGAGCACACCCACCTTCACCTACCACCGGCGCACACCCATCCCCCCCACCCAGCAACGCCGTGTGAAAATGGCCATAGTTATGTAAAAGACTACTCTGAATTTGCATTTATATGCAATTTGTATGCAAATTATGTCCCTCACTGTCCCACATTTTGAATGTCACTGTCCCTCATTTCAGAGTCCAGGGGCTGAGAGAGATGAGTGTGTATGCGTGCGTATAGAGAGAGATAGGGATACGTACATATGAACACATACTATATAAGCTATAGCTACAAAGGAATTAATTCAAAAGATTTTTTGTTCCAAGAAGTATGTATAACTGATATTATTTGAATTTATGCAGAAGTTACACTGAAAAAACTAGGTTTTATTGCAAACCATAAGAGAGAAAAAGAGTCCTTTATTGATAAGTTTTTGAGGCCATTCATTTTATTCATCCTTTAGCTCTCTACGCGCCTGATTTTAAAGGAATGATATTGGCTTTCTTATTCCATTAATACATTCATTACTTCCATTACAGAGAACAGCAATGGTTGAACATATAAAATCTATCTCCAACACTACTTCAATATGGTCATGCTGACATGGTTGTCTTTAATGCACTTATCTACAATAATGTCCTTACATTACATTAATTAAATGATAAATGACCACCTTAGATGCCATGAAACCAGGCAACATATTTTGGAGTAATATCTGACTTTTAAACATATTAGAAAGTAAATTAGGGACAGCTGTAAAATGTCTGTGTAATAAATTTAAGACAGAGTTTTCACTAAAGATTTTCCTTACTGTCTTCTACAAATTAGCACATTATTTGAAAAGCAGTGATAAGACTCTCTATGGAAAACTTTTTCTTCTGTACCTATAATCACTTTCAAATTTTGAGCAATGTATTCCCCTAAATGCAGCTACATTTACATTGTAGGCAGCTATTGAGGATCTGTACTTCTTAAGCAATTTTGGGGGCAATTTTGGGGGGGCTCATTTTCAAATCAACCCTATGAGTTCTTTGGATCTCTGGCTATGATTCAGCAAAGCACTTACGGCCTGAACCAAAACCCAACGAAGTCAATATTAAATCACCCACAGATTCAATGGACATTGGATCAGGCCTTTAAGTATACACTTATACACAGGAGTAGGGCTAGCATTCCATCAATATAGTTTATAGTGAATTTCCCCAGCAGAGTTGTGGAAAAATACAAATTCAGTGAAAGGTCACTGAATATTGTATTTTTCAATAAATCATTATATACAAGGGCGTTAAGTAGCAAACCCCTCTGCTTTAATGCAGCAAGCAATGCTAAAATTTATGAAATTAAAACTAATAATACCATTTTGACTACTGACAGGTTTTCTGTTAGGGTAACATGACTGTTGTGCATCAAGGTCAAGTTTAACAATTCTGAAACACCACGCTGTACATCCCTAGGCTGTAGTCTCTACATCTTTAGATTGTAAGCTCTCGGGCAGGGACTGTGTCTATCTTGTTTTTTTGTAAAGCGCCAGGTATATCGCTGGTGCTATACAAATGGAAATATTAATAATTAATAATTAATAATTAATAATTAATAATTAATAATTAATAATTAATAATTAACAATTAATAATTAGCAATTACTAATTGCTAATTAATAATTAATATTTAATTATTAATAGTTAATACATGATAATTAATAATTAATACATCTTTAATCTTGCATGACTTTTTTGTAAGACAAGAACAATCACAGATAAATTTTTCAAAGCAAATTTTAGTCAGCTTTAAAATGCACAAAAATCATAGAATTACCAACAAAAAAAACCAAGACCTTCATGGAAAAATGATAACCCTACACAATAGTAGTTGTATTGACAGCTGATTTGTATTACATAGCCAAAAGTAAAGATCAACAGGTGGAATACTGCTCCAGAGAAAATTATTGGGAGTTTTGACTTGAATGGAATCCGTTACACCTGATGAGGCTACTCATGTGTTTGATGTGGAGTCTTTGCTGAAATACTTGGATCAGGGCTGAAGGCATGACCTGCTGCCAAGACTGGAGCCCTATTCCTTCATTATAATTTACCAGTTTTAATTTGGCACCAAATATCTTTGTGACCTACACATTCAAGAATGACCTTGATAGTTCTGCAGTGTTATTATGCTCGCAGTCACTCTCAGAAGTGACTGTCCAGGGAATTCTGCTTTCATCCATTCATCTCTCAGACTTTTTAGGTGAATTTGACTAAGTAACTTAACCTCTCCATTCCTCAGTTTCCTCCTTTCATAATGATAATGCTTATCACCCATTTCACCTGCCTTCTTTATGGTTAAAATGACTTAATCTGGGATTTTCAAAATACCATAAAAGTATTTGGGCACCCTACTAGCCATCTCTTTTGAAACCCCAGCCTTAATGTTTAGTAATTTTGCTATTTCAAATGTCTTTTCTCTAAGGATTTCAAAGTATTGATAATAATGATCCCCTCTGGTTGTAATTTATTCATTTTTTTAAAAAAAATTCTATGCCGTCCTTCCCACAAGGGTCAGGGCAGCTCACAATCCGTAAAAATAGTTAAAAACATTGAAATTCATACAAAAACATCCTCCACTCAAACACCCACCCTCCCCAATAACCCCCCCCAGAAACCCAACCAAATCCTACCTGTCAAATACCTTCCCAATTCAAAAGGTTTTGCACCACCTCTGAAAGATAGCCAGCCATGGACTTAAGTGGACCTCCTGGGGAAGGGAGTTCCGCAACATGGGGGCAGCAACCAAGAACGCTTTCTCATGGACCTCCATCCCATGGACAAGGGTAACATGCAGGACGGCACCCCTGGCCAATTGCAGGGGCTGCAGAAGGGCATGGAAGGACATGCTGTTTTTCAGATATATGGGATCCAGACCTTGAAGGTCAAAACCAGCACCTTAACTTGTGCTTGTGAGGCTAGAAGCAGTCAGTGCAGTCTTCAGAGCACCGTTGTAATGTACTCCCAGCAACTTGTCCCTAAAAGGAGCTGAGCCACCACATTTGGTACTAGCTGCAGCTTCCAAAAAGCCCCATGGAGTGCACTGTAGGAATGGCAAACCAAGGCAAATTATAGATTCTGATCCATTATGGATATGGATCCATAATTTACAGTTTTTATTACAGGTTCAGTTTACCCATAATAAAAACCAAAAAGGTCATTGGAGTGGTGCTGGCACTGCTCCATTGAGTTTTAGCACAGGGAAGGGGGAGACGGCAGGGGGAGGGGGCCAGGGCTGAGGGGAGCAGTTTGAGGGGTTGGGGGACAGTGCTGGTACTTACTCAGTGGGTTCTGCACTTCTCCGGTCCATGCTTGCCTCCTGCGCCATTCAGCTCAGCTGCCACCTGTTACATGCCATACTTTAAAAAAAAGAAGAAAAAAGGAAAGGAAAGAACTACACCTGGGGAAAATGGCTGAAATTGCCATTCTGCGCATGTGCAGCCTTTTCCCAAGATGGCACCAATGGCATTGGCACCATCTTGGGAAAGGGCATCCATTCTGAGAATGTGGAGCACTACAGCATGCATGATCAGAATGGGTGCCCTTTCCCAAGATGGTGCCGATGCCACCAGTGCCATATTGGGAAAGGGCTACACATGCACAGATGGCCATTTCGGTCATTTTGTGCAGGTTCAGTTCTTTTTTTTTTTTAAGAATGGCATGCAACAGGCAGAAGCTGAGCTGAACATCACAGGAGGTAAGCGCGAGTCAGAGGAGCAGAGAACCCACTGGGTAAGTACCAGTGCTGCCCCCCAGCCCTGCAGACTTCTCCCTTCAGTGCCCCACCCCCTCCCCAGCACTCCTCCCCACTCCCTCTGATCAGCGGGGGCTAGCCCTTGCAGTGCCCATAAATTAAGGGCATTATGGGTGAGGGGACTGTTATGGATAATTATGGATCAACCCATTGTAGCAGGGAGCAGTGCTGTGGGGCTGCTGCCCCTTTAAGAAGAAGGGCTGCGGGGGTCAGACAGAGGACTGAACCCTCCTAGGAGTGTGGCAGAGCCAACCCCATATCTGGGGAAGAGCCTGTGGGGTGAACAGGCCTGTCACAGAGTGAGCAGGGTTGGTGGCCCTTTAAGGCTGAGAGGGGAGTAGAAGCCTGGCCACACCCACTCTGCTGTATATAAAGAGAGGAAGGCTGAGGGAACAAAGGAACAACATCTCCCTACCAGGGCAACAAAGGAGCAACATCTCCCTGAAAGCCTTCCTGGTCCACGCTCTCCAGGGTGCTGAAAGACTGGGGAACCAGCAGGACCCAGCCCAGGTATTGTGGAGAGGCTATGCCCAGGAGGGAGCCTCTTGCCTGAGGGAAGGCTTGGCCAGAGCCTGTGGCCTTGGAGACCTTGATGAATGGACTTCGGGAACTTGTGGTTGGGTTGCTACTGTGTTGCTCCTGAGTCAAGGAGAGATGGACCTGGGCCTGCAGGGTAAAGGCAGAGGAGCCGGCAGCCCCAGGTACACTGGACACAGGTGGTGTCCCAATAAAGGACTGAGAACTTAAAGACCCTCTGGACTGTGCGTGGTGTGTCCTGAGAGGGTACCCCCTGCCTGGAAGGAGGGGGTGCAGCCTAGTTGAAGGCTGACAGGGCGCAGCAGGGGGAGAGCTAATTCCCTGAGTGACACCCCAGTGCCCCATGTGGCCCATGTGGCGCTACACCCATATTTGCCATTTTGGGGCAATTGCGGATTGATCCGAAAACTAATTTGTCATCCCTAGTGCATTGCAGTAATTTAGCCTCGAGGTGACAAAAGCATGGATGACAGTGGCCAGGTCTGAATCAAAAAGAAACGCTTCAGCCTTCTCACCAGATGGAGTTGGTGAAAAGCACTCCTGGTCACTGCTGCCACCTGATAATCCAGGCACAGTGAGAGATCCAAAAGCACTAAGAGGCTGTGAACCTGAGTGATCAGAGGGGGCTGGACCCCATTAATGACTGGCGTTCCAATTCCCTCCAAGTCACAAGGCCACCAACCATCATTCCTTCAGTCTTGTCAGGATTCAGCTTCAGTTGTCTCACCCTCATCCAGTCCCTGACAGCGGACAGGCATCAGGTAAGCACCAAGACTGCAGGACCTAGTTTGGATGTAAAGGAGAGGTAGAGCTGAGTGTCATCAGCATACTGTTGACACCTCACTCCAAACCTCCGAATGGCCTCGCCCACCAGCCTCAGATAAATATTGAACAAGAGGGGGGTCAAGATAGGACCCTGCTGGACACCACAGGGAAGGTCCCAAGAAGATTATGAGCAATTGCCCATCACCACCCGCTGTGACCTCCCTGACAGGAAAGAGCGGAACCACTCAAAAGCAGTCCCACGCACCCCCCACCAGGTCCCGCAGTCATGCCAACAACTCCTCGTGATCAACTGTATAAAAGGTTGAAGAAAGATCTAATAATATCTTTATTAGAATTCCCTTTATCCATCTCCAGGTGCAGGTCATCCCAAAGTCACAAGTGTAGTCTCCATGGAACACCTAGGATGAAGCCCTGATTGAAATGGGTTCAGGAATCAGACAGCATTGAGATGTTCCTGAGGCTGCTGGGCAACCACCTGTTCAATAACCTTCCCTAAAAAGGGAAGGTACGAGACAGGCCAATAGCTGGTTAGGGAGTCAGCATCCAGAGATGGTTTCTTAAGCAGAGGACTGAACACCGCAGTTTTAAAGGTCACCTCCCAAATGGAGGCATTAACAACCCCAGCCAACAACAGTCCCAACATCTGGCTTTCATCAGCCAGGACAGACAAGGATCTAGTTCACAACTGGTTGCCCTCATTATGTCTGAAACTGTGTGTCGCAGTTTCTGACAACTTTGTCATAAACTGCCCATTTATTGCCATTTTCGAGTGTGGCATCCCCAGTCAAGTCCGATACTTAATTGACACAAATGTTGCACATTTTTGGAAAGTGTCACAAAGTACCAGAAAGTTCCACAAAAATTCCACAAATTACCAAAAAGCAGGGAGTAAAGTACCACAAAAGTTCTACAAATTATCAAAAAACAGGCAGTAACCTTTCCCCCACACATGCCCAGCCCCCGGCCCACACACCTGACCTTGTGATGTGTGGCCCCTGTGTCCTGATGACAACACCCTTCGATCTTCAGATGGAGTCAGACCCCATGCTGCTGATCCTGCCTCCTGTTGTTAGTAACTGTGAAATTGGTGGGGGTGCTGTGGCCAGGTGGGGGGTGGGGAGCAGGCAGGGGTGGTGGTGAAGTAAGCAACACAAGTCCTGATGTGGGGTGTCAACATGTGCACTGGGGCATAGGCTTGAAGTGGACTGCCAGAAAGTTGAGCAAACTATTGCAAGAGCCAGAAACTGTCATAAATGTTTGGATACCAGAAATTGTCAGAAACTGTCGCAAAATGCCAGAAAGTGCTGCAAGATGCCCGAAAGTGGCATTGGCTTAGTAGAAAGAATTTCAAAATGTCAACAGCAAATAGCAAAGCAATAGGAGCAAACAATGCTGCCACTTCAGCCATAGCCCTCATCACCCCAGGCACCACCCCAGCATCGGTGTGTGATACCAACTGAAACTGATCCAAATAAACAGGATTAGACAGAGATTCCATAACCCTAAACTCTGACTCCACAGTTGCATTGGTAGCACCCAAGTCGTGATGAATACGAGTGATTTTGTCTGCAAAGTAATTAATAAAATATTATTTTATTTTATTTTTAATTAAAAATAAGTAAAACCTAGTTATTTGTGGTTAGTAACAAAAAATAAAAAGCATGTGGAAAGGAAATTTTCTGGCTATTTCCCTCCCAGCTCCATTGTACTCAGGCAAAGATAGTATTTTGGGGTGTTAACAAATGTGATGGTAGCCTGTCTAGTTCCACTGTGATCCGCTTTGGCTCACGGGCCACCATCATGTTTGTTGGCCCCCTTCCAGATATTTGCCCCAGATTTCTCCTGGTGTGTTAGCGGCTAGCGCAATGCTGTGATACTCGGCGAGAACTCTAGGGTCACAGCCTGGGCTATCGTTTACTTGATGGGGCCTGAGTAGGCTACAGTGGGCTATAATGTTTGCCGTCATAAGCTACTATGGCTGTCCATCACGGTGGGTGGGTGGGTGATGGGCACAGTGCAGAGGCAGGGCTGGCCAGTTGCACATTTATGCAGCTTCCTGACATCCCACCCCCCACCCCGGCTGCGTGAATTCTGTGGCTGGACCCAATCCCGAGCAGGTTGCCAGCAGCTTCCCAGTCCGGATTGAGTTGCGATGACAGCGGTCCGCCATCACTTATGTTAACATCCTATGTCACTGATATTACGTTAAATAGACGTTCAATTTTTAATAACACTAAATATAATTTCTTTTTCAGCAGGGACAATTACTTGGTGCTGTTCTAGTGATCTGACTTTCTATTCCTACTGGGTTTAAAAATATGATCTTTAAATATCAAGTGGTTATGTTCCCTCAAATTATTTCAGGCAGATTTGATCAAAGAGGTTCTCCAGTGTCACTACATGACAAATTTACAGAATGTCTCCAATGCTACTTTTGGGATATTCTTTTTTTCTTGTCAGATTTTCTTTAATGGCCTTCTTAGTGTTCACTTAGTAGTAGTGTTTTCATCTCTAAAAGTCAAATGTAATGCCCTTATTTACGAAAGATGCAGTCCTTTATTTGTCCACTTGTGCAAAGGAGTTATGTACACATTGATTTTGTTCCAAGATGCTGTGCTAGAGTTAAGTAGATGTCAAATCCTCATTCATAGCAAGAGGCATTAATATGCAACAAAACCATGGTCAGCTGGCTTCTGCCCATAATGTGGGAGCACAGAGCACAGAGCACACCTCTTTACCTGGCTTACAATTGGTAAAAGCATACTTAAATGCCTGTCATGCAGAGTGACTATGCTGGGCTATGGGGGCAACACTGTATGAACACTGATGGACAATATGCCTCCACCTGCGCATGAGAATTTAGAATTCGCATAAGCATTGCATGCATGTCACTTACCTGTGTGCATCCCCCTTGTGCACCTGGACAAATGAGGGCTACAACCACAAAGTTAAACTTTGAAAGGAGGTGTCCCATTGGTTTGAACAGGACTGTTTGAATGAAAGGTGTTACCGTGGAGGAAGATGACACAATCAAGCCCTTTATAAATACATTATTTTATTCCTATGAGGAAAGTTAGGCATTCCTCCTATCCATTCAAATAAGTGCAGGACACAAACAATAATGTATAATAAAACACACTGTGTCTTACTCACTGCCTATAATAAGCAATGAAGATTACTGAAAATTGAATGGTATCATTTAAAGTAAAGTAAACTAGGCATGTATGTAAGAGTACATTGTGTGTTACTGATGACTGCAATTTTTAACTACATAAACTGATCAGTGGTAGCTAATCTGTAAACAGAAAAACTGCACATGACTGTTGAGACAAAAGTGCTGACTTGTAATACAGCAGTCTGTCTCACTGTTGACTGTAATCAGGCAGAATGTACATCAATGCCCAACTGTAAGCAAGTAGACTGTATATCTTTGTCATCTGTTATTATTCAAATATACTGTACATGACTGCTGACTGACTAAGCATTGTAGACAATGTATCATTGATGATTGTATTCTGGAATCAGGTAGATTTTACATTACTGCCTGCTAGAATTGGGTTGAACTATCATTTCGCTTTCCCCTACAGTAAATTATTGACCTGCAGAGTCCATTGCTCAAGCTATGTATATTGCCTGTAAAACAGAAACTGTTTCCAAGCTCCATTCTTCTTTACAAATCAAACATTGCCATCTGTATCCTCCAGACCTTACAAAGATAGATTTCAGGACAAGAATTGTGCTTACTCCCTTTGGGATATATACAAACGGAAGCCTTGTTTTAACAAGCTATTCCGCAATACTGGAGATGTTCCAACTAGGGCTGAAATGGTAAGCCTCTGCGGTAGTTTTTTCCGATGGCAAAAGCTCTTCCGCAATGAGTGGCACAATTCGACAGAGACGTTGGGTGTTTTCAGACATGACACTAACCCCAGTTTAACCACACTTAAACATTTCTTATGCATGTTGCAGGGCTGCATAGGGCACCAATACAGCCCTGCAACATATATAAGAAAAGTACAAGTGTGGTTAAACTGAGGTTAGCGTCATGTCTGAAAACACCTGTTGATTCCGCTACTTTCATACCTCTACTTCTGCTACTTTCATTCCGTTACTTCCACTGGCTACGAAAATAGTGAAACGATGTTTGTTCCGACAGTTTTGATCTTCCGCAATTTCCGCCAGTACTGCAAAGTAGCGGAACAATGTTTGTTCCAACAGTTTCCAATATTTTTCTGACAGTTTCCTAATTAGTGGAATGCCAGTGGAATTAGAGGAATGTCAGCAAAAAAGCTGTGGAAAGTTGCGGGTCATTCTGAAATGGTGGAACGAAATAGTTGTCAGGCCCCTGGTGCGCGGGAAGGGTCGAGGGCAGAGGCAATCCCCCCGGCGAGATGGCAAGAGGTCCCACCCGCGCCCCTCACAGAACCCCGAGCCCCGGAGAGTCCGTCGGCGCAGGGGCTGGAGGCGCGCTCAATAGCCACACCCCCAGCGTCAACCAGCACGCAGGGGGTTCCTCAGGCCCCAACAAACCCCGTGGCCACAGAGGCATGCGCACCGGTCACACCCCCGACTCCAGTGCACGCGCAGGGAGTTCCCCCACCCCTGGTGCAGCACTCCGAGCGCCTGAGGGCATGCACAGGGGCGGGGCTTGTAGTATATGAGCCAGCACCGCAGAGACAGCGGCGCTGGTGATTGCTGAGAGACCGGCCCCCTGTTGTTCCTCGTTGAGCGTGGCAAACAGATTTTGATTGACGTTGAGTGGAGTGTGCATGGTCCCTTCCTTCCTGAGACTTGGAGAGTGTGAACGAGTGGAGCCTGGTCAGCGAGTTGAGTGAGCATTCCCTGCATGTTTCCTCCCCTTCCTGGGCTAGTCCCCCCCTTGGTGCGAGTGTCCCCTTGTTCCCCTGCCCTTCGGGGTTCCCCTTCCCTGGCCCCATCCACAAGACCTCACTGTGTTCCCCTTTCCCCCCGGACTTCTGGAGTACGAGAGAGCGGAGTGTCAGGGTGTACCTTGGTTCTCCCAGTATCGCTCGCCCTATGATGATAGGGGTCTGTTCTCTTTAATTAGAGGTAACGACCCACACACTATCCTGATGGGCATTCTATGTGCAGGGCGCATGCCCCCCCCCATTCCTGGAAGTAAAACCTTGGTTGCGGCTGAACCCGTACGAGTGTGTTCCATATCCCCCTACCCCAGTCACAATAGTGGAGTGGAAAAAGGAGTGCTGCTTCAGCCCTAGTTTCACCTAGAGAAATGAGATCTTGCAAAAGTGAGAAATCTCATCAAAATCCCAGGTCTCAGTTTGTCTCAGATGAACCAGGAACTGGGACTGTCTCAACAAGAAAATAAAATTTAGAATAATTTTTTTTAAATCATTGCGCATGCTGAAAATGGCCACTGGGCCATTTTGTACATGTACACATGCCTCTGCCCTTAACCAAAATGGTGGCAATGCTATTGCTATTGCCACCATTTTGGTTAAGGGCAGTGGCTATTTTGCACTTGCACAAAACAGTCTGTCAGACATTTTGTGCATGTGCAGTGCCCAAATGGCGGCAATGCTATTGATGTCATTTTGGTTAAGGGTATGATTTTTTAAATGATTTTTTAATGATTTTTTTTAAAATGATTTTTTTAAAAATATTTTATTTTCTCGCCTGAAAACTTGCTCCAGGACTGAGATCTTGTGAGATCTCATCCCTGGTTCTCGAAATAGTGAGTTTTCTTGCAAAACTTTTTTGTTGTTTCTTGTTCAGCCCTAGTTTCACCCAGTATATTCACATGCCAGTAAATTTAATTGATGTCTTTCATTCAAACTTGCATTGTTGTCAGTGAATGTCTTCCCTGAGAAAAGTCACAGACTACTGAAAGGATAAAAGACATCTGTGGGTCTTGAACTGGGATTACCAGCAAATGGCAGATATTCTGATCAGTTTGCTAACTAGGGGATGTACTTTGGACAACAACACTATACCTGGCAAGGTTCAAACTCTAGTTGATTAACCACCCACAAAGTCAATGATTGGCTGCTCTCTGCTTCAGTCCTGACTGACTAATGATCACTTTATAATAGGGATGAAACGAGTAGGGCAGTAATTATTGAGGAATGGGCTCGGGTTCCCAGGAACTATTCAGCAATACCAGTGAATACTTGGTAAAACTTGATACTCAATAAAATACCAAGTACTTTGCCAAGTATTTTACTGAGTCCTCTAATGTGACACAGTGAGCAGGAAGGAGGGGGGCAACAGGGAAACTTCTAGGGGGAGCATGGTGGGCAGTAAGGGGTGCAGGTAGGGGGTAGGGGGCAGGAATCTCAATGGACACCGACTGGACTGGACATAGTCCATGGAGCCGGATCACTGCCTACCACTGGTGAGGTCCTGCAGCACTGCAGGTCTCCCAGCTGTAGGCTGGAAGATCAGCCACCATCTTTTGTCTGGGAGCATGCTGGGAAATGTAGTCCAGAATATTTCCAGAGAGCATTAGAACAGTGGCCGACGCTGGCCCTCTGGTAGCATGTTGGACTACATTTCCCAGCATGCTCCCAGAGAAAAATTAGCGGCTGATTTCCTGCCCTTTAGCTGGAAGACCTGCAGTACTGGGGGACCTCACCGAGGTCACAGCACTGAAAGGACCTCATTGATGGTAGTGGACAGCAAGGCGGCTCCACTTCAACTTCATGGGCCGCATCCGGTGAGTTCGCTGTCCCTTACCCCCTCTTCCTGCCCAACCCTCCTAGAAATTGGAGAGGGGGGAGGTTGAATATTATATTCTAATGTTAGTGTTTGATTTTATAAGAACATAAGAAGTGCCATACTGGATCAGACCAAAGGTCTATCGAGCCCAGCATCCTGTCTCGGACAGTGGCCAATCACGGGGGCCTGGGAGAAGCATGTAACAGGTCACCATGCTATCCATTCCCTGTGGGTCATCCCCAGGCTCCCAACAGTAAAAGGTTTTGTTCCCCAATCCTATCTGGCTAATTGCTGCTAATGGACCTATCTTCCAGAAACTTGTCTAAACCTCTTTTAAAGTCAGCTATACTGCTGACCTTGACCACCTCCTCTGGCAGTAAATTCCACAACCTAATTGTATGCTGACTTTTTATTTTGCCACCTGTGAGTTTCATGGAGTGTCCCCTAGTTTTAGTACTTGTTGAGAGGGTAAATAACCGTTCCGTGTTTACAAGTTCGACACCACTCATGATCTTATAGACCTCTATCATATCTCCTCTCAGCCGTCTCTTTTCCAAGCTGAAGAGCCCCAACCTATCAAGCCTCTTCTCATACAGGTGCTGTTTCATACCCTGGATCATTTTTGTTGCCCTTCTTTGTACCCTTTCTAGTTCCACTATGTCTTTTTTGAGATGGGGCGACCAGAACTGCATACAATATTCAAGGTGCGGTCGCACCATTGATTTGTATAGATGCATTATGACATCCTTAGTTTTATTCTCTATTCTCTTGCGAATAACTCCTAAGATTCTATTTGCTTTTTTGACTGCTGCGGCACACTGGGCTGTGGATTTCAGTATATTATCCACAATTACTCCCAGATCCTTTTCCTGAGTGGTAACTCCTAGCTTAGTACCCAACATTGTGTACTCATAATTTGGAATATTTTTCTCAATGTGCATCCCTTTGCACTTGTCTACATTAAATCTCATCTGCCATTTAGATGCCCAGGCACCCAGTCTTGTAAGATCTTGCTGCAGCTCCTCACAGTCTGCTCGTGTTCTGACTACTCTGGTGTCATCTGTAAATTTGATCACCCCACTCTTAACACCCTTTTCCAGATCATTAATGAATACATTGAAAAGAACTGGTCCCAGTACAGATCCTTGGGGCACACCACTTTTTACATCCCTCCATTGTGAAAACTGGCCATTTAGTCCCACTCTTTGCTTCCTATC
>QEPC01004437.1:483714-558426 GCA_003113815.1 Sphenodon punctatus | reverse complement strand
GCTAGCTTTCCATTTCTTAAAGGATGCCTTTTTGGCTCTAATAGCCTCCTTTGTGTCTCCATTTAGCCACAGTGGTAGACATTTAGTCCTCCTGCTACCTTTTTTAACTTGTGGGATTCATGTAATCTGGGCTTCCAAGATGGTCCTTTTCAACAACCTCCATGCCTCTTGTAAACATGTGGTCTTTTCAACTGTGCCTTTTAGTTTCTTTCTAACTAGCTTCCTTATTTTGGCACAGTCTCCCTTCTTAAAGTTAAAAGCCAGTGCTGTACTTTTAATTAACTTTCTCTCTCCAGCAACAATGTCAAATTTGATTATATTATCATTGCTATTGCCTAGTGGCTCGGGCACAGTTACTCCTTGTACTAGTTCCTGTGTGCCACTTAGGACTAGATCTAAAGTAGCTCCTCCCCTCGTTGGTTCCGGAACCAATTGCTCTAAAAAGCAGTCATTTATGGCATCCAGAAATTTTACCTCCACATCCTGCTCCTAGGAGGCATTCACTCAATCAATATTGGGCTAGTTGAAGTCACCCATTATTATTACGTTCCCAGTTTTAGTATCCTGTTTAATCTCTGTTAGCATTACATAATCAGTCTCTCTATTCTGATCAGGGGGCCCCACTGCTATACTCTTCTGCTTGATACCTGGAATTTCAATCCATAGGGATTTGAGGGAATAGTTTGCATCATGTAAAATTTTTATTGTACTTGCCTCAATGCTGTTCTTAACATACAGAGCCACCCCACCACCAACATAATCTCCTCTGTCCTTTCGATATATCCTGTACCCTGGTATTACAGTGTCCCATTGGTTAACCTCATCCCACCAGGTCTCTGTGATGCCTATAATGTCTAGATCTTCACTTAGCATTATAAACTCTACTTTTCCCATGTTACTTTTTAGACTTCTAGCATTAGCATATAGACACTTAAATGTATTCTTTTTATTCTTCTTCTTAATGGGCACATTATAGGTAACTGAAACAGGCGCTTTTGAATCGTTATCTGTCTGTTCTCCCCCGTTTTCCACCTGAAATCCCTTGCCATTTATCTTATCCTCAGTCTCAAGAAACTCTACTTCCTCTAAAGTAACATCCTTTGGAGATGCCACAGCCCGAACCGTGTACTCCGCAGTGCCTGTCAACTTTCCCTCAGATTCTAGTATAAAGACTGCTCTATCACATTTTTAATTTTTAATGCCAGCAGTTCCATTCTGGTTAAGGTGGAGCCTATCCCATTTGTATAGGCTCTCCTTTCCACAGAAGGCTCCCCAGTTCCTAATAAAACTAAAGCCTTCCTCTTTGCACCAATGCCTCATCCACGCATTGAGACTCTGGAGCTCAGCCTGCCTCAGCCTATCTGTTGTTGTTGTTGTTGTTGTTATTGATATTATTTCTTGTATTGTTTTTTAGAAACTTGTAAGCCATCCTGATTCGCTTTGGCAAGAGGGACAGGATGAAAATACACAAAAATAAATAAATAAAATTCCTTGATGGTCTCCCCCTTCCTGCCCGCCATGCTACATTGCTTGGTTGAGGAGTTACTGAGTACTGTGACCATTACTGAGTTCCTTGGTACTCAGTAAAACCGAGTCGAGTACCGTGATCCCTAGCAAATACTGAGAAAAACTGAGGACTAAGTTTCATCCCTACTTTATAAAGTCTAGGCTACATGTCTATGCTGCATGACACTCACTTATTCATAGAATAGTTCCATAGAAGAGTTATGCATGTACTTCATTATCAATAGAACCAGGGCCGAATAACAAAAGTAATGAACAAATATTAAAACTGCAATCAAGAAACCTAACTGCAACCTAACTGCAATCAAGGAAGGGGGGGGGGGACTCCATGGAAAAATAATTAATCAGCAACATATGATGTAGAACAAGGTATGTGGCACATTCTGTAACATAATTTATTTCCATAATACTAAATAATCAATTAAGGATCACAAGTACTAGTCGTCTTTGATTTCTGCCATTGCATCTATTTAAATAAACAAGTCTGTGATTATTGCAATTTAGAATTTTGCTTTGTACAAGGCAAACTTACAGCCAAGGTTTTAATGAGGCATGAATGCCCTTCGAAGTTGAAAATGTAAAAACAGTGTAAAAACAGTGTTTTGTGACAACAGAATAGGTACATAAATAAATAAATAAATAAATAAATAGAAGAATATACAGAGAACAGAACATCAAAGTTTATTTCGTGGAACAAAGGATTAATAAGGCTTTAATGAACTGAAAATTGGAAATTACCCCCAAAGTAAGTGGAATGCATGTTCGAGGAAGAACGAATGCCCAACCTGTGCCAATGTTGCCATGACTAATGAGTTATAAATTATGATATGGTTATGAAGTTTTGTGTTAACATATGAACTCTGAAAGGAGTATTTATGTGTTTCCAAGATGAATGTATAAATTGTGGTCATGCTTGATATCAGTGTGAACTGTACAAAAAGTTATATATTATACCAAGAGAGCACTAATGGTATTAATGATCATAATGGTTATGATAAAAAGTTATAACATTTTACTGTAAGAGATGACATTTTACAGGATGTCAGTGACAGAACTAGACAAGGTCATCAATAGGAATGTGCAATTCATTTCATTTTTATTAGTTACTAAAATGAATGAAGCCCCATTCGTTTGAATGAATAATGCTTCAAAAATGAATGAATAAGCAATCATCATACGTTTGCTTTCATTCATTTTTATTTAAAAATTAAAAATAAAAATGTAATTTAAATATTACTGCACATGAGTAAAATGACTGCTGGGGCCATTTAAAAAAAGGTTGGACTCCATATCTCTCCAGCTGGGGTGTGTCAGGTGCTCCAGGTAATTCTCACATTTTCAGGCATCAGGCACCCAGCTGGTCCTCGGGTAGCCTGTCGGGTGCCCGATGGAGTGCCTGAAAATGTGATCATTACCCGTGGGTACTGTTGTTTTACCCACGGGTAATTGTGGGTACAACTCAGCATTGCTGATGAGGCAGTTGAGACCTTTGTTCCCTACAATTTCTTCCACTTCTTTGACTACTTTCTTGATGCTGTTTTCACCACATCAAGCTGAAGGAGCCTGGCATTGCTGTGTGCTGCTTGCTGAGTTGCTGGAGTTCCTGCGCTTTCTCAGGGTAGTGGCACATGGTGATCACGAAGTCTGGCGAGGGACTGACAGCCAGCAGCCTGTGGACCAGTCCCAGCCTGATGCCCCGGCTGCAGCTGGTGATGAGGATAGTGCAGCAGTGTAGCTGACCCATGCTGGGATGAGGGAAAGTATGCTGCCGGGCCTTGCACTGCCTCCATACATGCAAATTGCTTATGATAATTTTAAAAAATGAGAGGCAGGGAAATGACCATTGAAACTTACAAGCCCCAGCTGTAAACCTTCTTCTTATAATGTTGGTGTCTGTGCTAAACATTTTAGGGTAGGTACCGCCTTCCAATACAAATAAGCACGATGGGGATGAGCTCGCCCCACTCTTCTGGAGTGGTAAGTACTCTCTGTACATTAGTTTCACTTTAATCCCTCTTCTTCTGGAAACACAGAAGTCAAACGACTAAAGTGTTGGTATCTATGTACGGGAGTTGTTGTTGTCCACTACATCTTATTAGGGGTCTGTAGGTGGTGATTTCTCCTTTATAGGTGTAACAGGTTCATTGAGTAACCTGGTGTGGTGGCTTGGATAACATTTGTGATGATCTTGCAGTAGTTTGTTAGCCTGGCTTGCAATGGTTAAGTTCAGTGATGCTGCAGTCCTGTTGCAAAATACAATTTGTCTCAGGAGTTTTCCTTATGCTGTTTCTTGACAACAAGGCCTTAATGATTCTTTGCACAAACTCGCATACGATTGCCATTTCTTAGAATCCAGAGCACATGGCAAATAAATAAATAAATAAATAAATAAATAAATAATTTTTAAAATGCTCCCAGTTCTAAAAAGAATCTGGCATTTTACTCTCTTGTTATATAGTGTTTGTTATTGCACTAAGGTTAAATTCTTAATGGAATAATGCATTGGCACACATCTCCAATTAAGTATGAAAAGTTAATCACAGAAAGCAGTATTCAAAGAGCTGGTAAAACCACTTTAATGCAGCTATTCATCCCAAAAGTTCAAGACAAACCATAAATCAAAGTGAATAGGGTGATCCGTTATGGAATAACTTGCTCAGAATATGAAGTGTTGGCTACTATAACATTCCTTTTTCTTAAAAAAATTTTAAAAATTGCCATGTGGGGCAAAAGTGTAACCCAGGCTGATGCAAACACCCCTTCCCCAAGCCCAGACACAGGAGCCATGCCTGCTCCATCCTCCAGGCCACAGGGTGTGTGGGGTCAGGGTTTGCATTGACCTGGGTTAAACTTTTGCCCCACATGGCTGTCCTGTGCACACAGTATGCATGCATGCCTGAGGGTGCACATTCTCTCCCGAGCACTGCACCTACGGGCAGCATACGCGGGCTATTGGATTGCACCCTAAGTCTATATACATGCAGTGCAGGAACTAATGGACACAATACATGTAAACTAGCTATGCATGTTCATAAGTTAGAATTTTGAAGCTGTAGTCACGATTGAGATTAGAATTAAGTAAACAACACAAGCAGTACACTTCTTTAGCCATTTCTAAAATTCAGTTTGAATTCTTGGTTTACTAGAGACTTTAAGCCACCATGAGTATTCCCTAAAAAGGGAAGCAAAAACCATAACATTGGATTTTTCATAACTGACAGTGAGTTCTTCAGTTCTACAGATGCCACCAAAATCCATTAAGAGCTGCTGTAGACCCAAAAGGGAGAAAGATAAAAAGATGGTGTCATCTGCACACATGAGTATTGCTAGCCTGTGCCCTCCTACTTTTGGGGTGAGATGTTCTGGCCTATCCCTTAATTGAATGATCAGAGTGTTCACATAAATATTAAAGAGAGTTGGTGCCAATAAGCAACCCTGCCTGACTCCAGATGTAGTTGGTATCGGGTCAGAAAGGGTTTGTCTCCAGTCCAAACAAACTTGAATAGGTGTTAGAATAGAGTAATCTAATCAGAGAGAGAAGCCTGAAATCTATCTGCAGGACCTGTAATATGGACCAGAGTCTTTCCCTATTAACCCTATTAAAAATGGCAGAAAAATCAATAAAAGCCGCAAATAATTTTTTACTCTTCCATCTTGCCTTTTCTCAATCAGATGGGTAAGGACAAAGCAATGGTCCATTGTGGATCTACCCTCATGGAAACCGGCCTGCTCATCTGCTAGGATCCTTTTATCCAGAACTCAAACCTTCAAACGCCCCAGAAGATAGCCCCCATACAATTTAGAAGCTATACAAAGCAGACTAATGGTACAATAATTGCCAGGATCGTCTCTTGCTCCAGGATGACCACCCCTGTATGCCAGCTCTCTGGGATACCCCCAGTATTCTTGATCTGAGTAAATAGATTGGCCAGACCGTTGACCCACCAGTCAGGGAATGACTTAAACACTTCACCAGGAACCAAATCCACACCCTGGGCTTTCCTGTTCTTAATACAGGAGATCAGAGCCCTAACTTCTATACCTGACACTGGCTCCCACAAAGTGGATCTGCTCAGATTCACCATACCAAGGTTTTCAGAAATAGGCATCGCCAGATTAAGCAAACTATAAAAATATCTTTCCCAGATAGACTGGGCAATTTCAGGTTCATGGGAAAGGGTGTCCTTTCCAAGGATCTATTCACAGTGGCCCGAAACAATTTCCCATCATTATCATGGAGAGCTTGTTGGAGCGAGTTTCATAAGTCCCTAACAGCTGATTGGAAGGATCCGGAAGGCTGTGCTCAACTGGGCCACCAAACAACTGATCAGAGGGGCCCAGAGAAGCTCCCTCCCCTCTGATTAGCTGTTTGGCACTGGGGTGCACATGAACTTCCAGGATCCTTGATTGGTAGCCTCGGTGAGCACACCTCACTGCAAGGTTGGGTAGGTCCTAATAGATGGGAGGGCGCACATTAGCCTGGATTAGCCCACCTGGGTGAGCCTTAATGTGTGCCGCATCTCTAGGTAATTTTAGATGTTACGAGACCATGGTCAACTACAGTGAACCCCCTGTGGTGGCTGTTTTTCCCGTAACATCTATTTGATTTCCACAAGATGTTCACCACTCTGAACCTCTTGCAAGAATAAAATTGACCACAATTCTGGACCTCCAGACGCCTGGAGGTCCAGAATCATGGTGGGATTGGGCCCCAACCGTGGTTGGATTGGCCATGGTCTGGAAAGGACTGAAGGTAATGTCTGTTACCTTCAGCCCTGCCGGATCGTGGTCCTGACCACGGGATGGGATCGGGCGCAGCGGCCATATTGGCCTCTGGGCCCACCCATCTCCTGGAAGGCAGGCAGCCAGGGGAGCATGGGGAGCGGGGCTTTGTGGTCGCACGTTGTGCAGTGCAGCCCTGCCCCCTCCCCGATTTCCTGTAGGAATCAGGCTGGCACGTCTGAAGGACAGCCGGACTGATTCCTGACTGGGATCCGAAACGGATCTCAATCACGGATCCTGGTTCGTGATTGAGTGTGGTGGGCTTCTGGACCCATCACATCTAAAATTACCCGCTGATCTTCTCCAGACAACATGTCCAATAATGTGTCTGGTAGCACCTGGCTTCCCACCCTGAGGCAGAAGTGGTGAATATCTGGTGGTCACCATACTGATAAGGAGGTGACTCATGGACTACTGCAGATACTGTCTCCTTTGTTTTCACTCACAGTCCGATCCAGGTCTGGCAGAATGGGAACTGACTATGACCCGGTTCCCATTCCACTGGAGATCAGGAGGATAGACAACTCTGCTCCCCCTCCCCTTGTGCAGTTTCATCTTGTACATACACAAAAGAAGTATTTTTCTCAATGCGCATGTGTAAATGGCACCATGCTGTGCTGTACAATACAGTGCAGCACCATTTTGTCCATGCACATTAAACAAAATACTTTTGTTAGTTAAGGTTTTTCAGTACACATATACAAATTGGAGCTATTGAAATGGCTTGTGGGCCATTTTTAAAGAGTCGATTAAATCCATAGAGACACACAGGCTATTCTGCTTCAACTCTTTTTTTGATTAGCATAATGAAAGATCTTTTAAATGAAAAATATCATCTGAACTACTTTGTCTTCATCCCTTAAATTTGGGATTAACATGGCAATCTGTATACTACCATAGCTGATATATTTTTATTACAGGGACTGTAGCTCATGCGCAAACCATGTGGAAATCATGCAGAAGTCACATGTATGTGAATTATGGATTGTGCCCTTTGTTTTCTGGTTGACAGTGAAAAAGCTGTTAGAGAAAGTTATACAGAGCAGAAATCCACTCCAAATGTGTGAATACCAGTATGCATCATGTCTAAGAAACTCCCCATTCCCAAACTTCTTGAAATTCTGGAGCCTATTAAAATTCCTTTCCTTTGGTCTACACCAACAGCTCTTTATCTGTCTCCTCAATTCGCATCAAAGGCCTGATTCCTTGTGCCTGCCTGCATAACAAATAAGTAAACAATATTAATGTGTTGTACACTACGGGAAATGATGCAGAATTATAGCCTCACCATCACCAACAGTTACATTCAAATAGGCTGATCAAAAAACGAGCTTAACAATTGATGTTTCATAGCCACAGTTAATATCATCAAGTGTGAAAGCTTTATTGTGATAAAGTAAATCGAACGTGCTGGATATTTCTCTTTCTTGGTATGCTTTGAATACTAACCAGGAAATGAATTATTTAAACATGACTGGAAAAAGATCATAAATTTCTCCATCTTTGAAAATGTTGGAACACAGAGTAGGAGCCCCATCAGACATCAGCAGTCTCATTACTTCAAATTGTATTCCTAGTGGCACATCTGACTTTAGAAAAAAATATTAAATCTACATGAAAGATCAATTAATTCAGTAAGTAGGATCTATTACCTTCCTGTTTTAAAGCCTTAAATGTTATTGTATCGGACTTTTTATTCACCACCTTCAGATGCCTATAGTTCTAAGAGGCTAGTCTCATTACCAAGAGAGTTTCAATTTTCCCAAAGCAATTTTGAAGCATTTGTATAAGAGCTTTGTGTAGCTAGCAACTTCATAGAGGGTTACTTTACAGCATCTGAGAACATTAATAGGCAAGAATGAATTCAGTGAAATCTTCTGCCTAAGAGTAAGGAGCATACAGTAACGGTTTCAAATTAAACAGGGACATTCTTGCTTTGAAACACTAATGACCTGATGCTCTTCTCTTGAAGCACAGGTCGAGGGAACTGGAGCAACTTACTCCTTTACCTTTGGAGCCTGAGACAAAAATAAAACAGAAGTCTTTCCACTGACTTGAAGCGCTTTGGTTTGTTCTCTAGGGGATCCAAGGTACGCAAATGCACCGAGAGCACATGTTTAGCATACATGCACACAAAGTGCAGAATGTATGTGCACCGTGTACATGGTGTGGGGCACACATTCTGTGCATGGCATGTTCATAGACCTTGGATTTGACCCTAAGTATCTACTGAGCCTATCAAAAGATATGCTATGGTGGTGTCAGTGTGCAATATATTATGTATAGGCATATGAATTCTTTTTGCAAGACATGAATGACTTTTTTTTTTGCACAAAGTTTACACAAATTTAACTTAGTTTAAACCTCAGGAATCTGAAGCAGAAGCAACAAACTCATTACCGACACACCAAAGGAGACAGGACACAAGCGCTGGGTTTTAACGGCCACACTCTTTATTCAAATCAGAATTACATCAACAAATGGGTGGGGGCAAATCGCCTACTGCGATTTGGGTCCAGTACCTGAACATTACATTAACATTGTAACAATCAACAGCAAAAACAGGAGTGGTTTCGATGTACCCTCGATTACCACACCATCACACCATCTCCTCTCAGTGGCCCAAATCACAGGCGAGGGGGACTCAAACATTTGATTACGAGTAAGGATAAAGGTGCCTACAGACAGGGGACCATACTTGTCCCTACCGCCCTCGCTCGACACCCCTCCCAGGGAGGTGGCCCCGCAGTTTGCCATACCCTGCTTTACTGCGGGTGGGCCTCCCCATTTCTTAAGGAGATGACTGTTCCTTATGATCACTCTGACCTAATCTAACTTACTGTACTGGACCCCTGCCAGAGTGTGACAAGATGAACGAGCACAACAACACCCCGTTCCTAGGGATAATCCATTAGCCAATTGGCTACATTGTGAGGAAGGCGAAAAACGAGACCTTTATTCAGGCCTGATTGGGGTACTTGCAAAAATTCCTTCCTGGTTCAAGACGGCAACTGGTTGACACCCGCAGTATAGGGGGAGGGCTGGGTGGGTGCCGTTCCATTGCAGCTCCGGCTCAAAGTGACGCCGGAGCTGAGGTTTCCCTGTTGCATGAGCCCCGCCCGCAGGGCAGGGCCCACGTGGCTCAGCTATAGCCTATCGTTGCTGGCCAGGTTGCCTAGCAACCCCGGTCGGGTCTCCTAAGTGCGTGCTGTGCCTGGGGTTTTCCCTTACTCAGCGGGCGCGGCAAGGGGCCTGCCGCCCGCCACCCCCATGCTGGAGGGGCGATTGGAGCCAATTGCCGATGCACCAAAGGAGACGGGACACAAGCGCTGGGTTTTAACGGCTGCACTCTTTATTCAAATCAGAATTACATCAACAAATGGGTGGGGGCAAATCGCCTATTGCGATGCAGATCCAGTACCTGAACATTAACATTGTAACAATCAACAGCAGAAACAGGAGTGGATTCGATGTACCCTCGATTACCACACCAAGTGTGAACATCACGCCTCCTCCTCTCAGTGGCCCAAGCCACAGGCAAGGGGGACTCAAACATTTGATTATGAGTAAGGATAAAGGTACCTACAGACGGGGGACCATACTTGTCCCTACCACCCTCGCTCGACACCCCTCCCAGGGAGGCGGCCCCGCAGTTTGCCATACCCTGCTTTACTGCGGGTGGGCCTCCCCATCTCTTAAGGAGATGACTCTTCCTTATGATCACTCTGACCTAATCTAACTTACTGTACTGGACCCCTGCCACTAAGGAGTCGCCGAGATACCTGGACGAGCCCGACCCCCACCCCACAACTATACTTAATCTAATACGGAAACCAGTACCCTTCTCAGGGCTTCCAGGTACAGCTCATTGCCCTCTGGCGACAGGTGAACACTGTCACGCCTGTACAGGGCCGGGCACCTGTGTGACAGACTCCAGGTATCCACTCGGCCTCCACCCAACTGAGTAAGTCATCTGCCCACATCCCAATTAATTGTTTTGTGAGTCTGGTCGATCTTATGGGGATGTACCCCTGTGCCCCATGACAATCTTTTGACCAGGTCAGTCCATATGAGTCTAGCTGCTGGGAAAAGTTTCTTAATTTCCCAACCATCGCATTTAATGCTCTTGATCAGCTGGACTCCCTTCAGATGGGGGATGTCATTCTCACCCAGGTGTATGACCAGAATGTCGGGCGGTCGGCCCTGTATGGGGATGCTCAGGGCCGGCAGTAGTTGGTGCCACCTCATTCCTCCGCAACCCTTCCACTGAATCTGAGCCCAGGCCGACAAGCCCAACTGGGTTCCTCATCTGGTCTGTCCAGCCGCCTTGCCTGCCCAATGCACCAGGCTGTGGCCAATGATCCAGACTAGTCTCTGCATCTGTGGGCGACCACCTGGGGGGCGGGATAAAAGAATTAGTACTGACTGAAGGAAGGGGCACCCCGAACATAAGTCCAGAATGCCCTTGACCTCCATTGGCCCAGGTCCCGGATACCCTGCTCGGATATTCCATTCCCAGCGGTGAAAGTCGCAGCACCAATGTGGAACGAGTGGGTGCCATAATTCGAAGATGGTACCCCGAGGTGGGACAACCCAGATCTCAAAACAGCTGTGAACTGGTACCTTGTAACCGACTGACCCCCGCGGTGCCTAAAATGGGGGCCTGGGGAAAGGTTCCATAGGTCGAGGTACTCCTCAGCTGCCTTTACCGGGCATAACTCCGGTGAAACAGATGTATGCAAGGTAACAACCTGCCCCTTCCCCCGCTGATCCGTTATGGATCACCGAATGGTCACTACCATTTCCTTTGGGCTGATCCGGATGTCATGCAGCTGTAACGCCCTACCTGGTTTGTCCCTGGCTCCTTTGGCCATCATCTCGCTCACCCGGACGGCTCCAAAGAAAGTTAACTTAAACAATGAGTTGAACAATGATACCTCAGAACTATCAAAACAAATTCATGGGAGGTCCCCCCCGGTTCCCTCTCCTCTCCCCCCGGTTCCCTCTCCTCTTTCCTCCCGGACTTTGAATCCTGGCTCACCTTCTTCCTCTCCGATGATATCCCCACTCTTATCCTTGGTGATTTCAACATTCACGTTGACACGCCTTCCGCCCCCTCTGTTTCCCGCTTTCTCTCTCTCACTTCCTCCTTTAATCTCCGACTCTGGACCGACTCCCCCACTCATACTGACGGCCATTCCCTCGACCTCATCTTCACTCGAAACTGTTCTCTTACTGACCTCTCCTTTGACCCCTGCCCTAATTCTGATCACTTCCTCGCCTCCTTCAGCCTTTCCCACCGACCCCCCTCCTCCTCCCCCTCTATGCGCCCCTTCCGCAATATGCAGGCCCTTACTCCCTCGGAGTTTGCCTCAAATCTTTCCCCCCTTCTCCCCCCCGTTTTCGCCTCCTCCTCCCCTGACTCTGCCGTCTCTGCTCTCAACGCTTCTCTCTCCTCGACCCTTGACTCTCTTGCCCCCCCCTCTGCTCGCCCCGTCCGCCCCCTCGACCCCCGCCCCTGGCTTACCCCTGCCATCCGCTACCTCCGCTCCTGCGCCCGGGCTGCCGAACGCCTCTGGCGCAAATCCCGCTCCCTCCCTGACTTCCTCCATTACAAATTCTCCCTCTCCTCCCTCTCCTCGGCTATCTCCCTAGCTAGGCAGCGCTATTATGCCTCTAGGATCGAATCTTTCTCCCGCGACCCTCGCCGCCTTTTCTCTACTTTCGACTCCCTTCTCAAACCCCCCTGCCCTCCCCCGCCCTCTTCCCTTGCTGCTCGGGATCTTGCGTCGTTCTTCACCTCCAAGATTGACAAGATCCGTCGGGATATTGCCTCCCGCCCCCCTCCGCCCCCCGCTCCCCTCCCGCCCCCTCCCCCGCCCCCCTCCCTCCTCGCATCCTTCCCTCCTGCCTCTCTCCAGGAAATCTCTGCTCTTCTCTCTTCATCCAACCCCTCCACCTGCCCCCTTGACCCGATCCCCTCCCGCCTCCTGACCTCTATTGCTCCCACTGTCGCTCCCCCCCTTCTGCATGTTGTCAATCTCTCCCTTTCCACAGGCTCCTTCCCCTCTGCCTTCAAACATGCCACTGTCTCCCCCATCCTCAAAAAGCCTACCCTGGACCCTTTCGATCCCTCTAGTTACCGGCCGGTCTCCCTCCTTCCCTTTGCTTCGAAGCTCCTGGAACGTGTCGTCTACTCCCGCTGCCTGAACCTCCTCTCTGCCAACTCCTCCCTCGACCCTCTCCAGTCCGGCTTCCGCCCCCTCCACTCTACTGAAACTGCCCTGGCCAAGATCACCAATGATCTACTTGTCGCTAAATCGAAGCGCCACTACTCCGTTCTTGTCCTCCTTGACCTCTCTGCCGCCTTTGACACTGTCGACCACTCGCTCCTCTTGGACTCCCTTTACTCTTTGGGCTTCCGTGGCTCTGTCTTTGACTGGTTCTCCTCCTACCTCTCTGACCGCTCCTTTAATGTCTCCCTCCCCGAGTCGACCTCCCCCTCCCTTCCCCTCTCGGTTGGGGTTCCCCAAGGTTCTGTCCTTGGCCCTCTCCTCTTCTCTATCTACACCCGGTCCCTTGGTGAAATTATTGCCTCCCACGGGTTCCAATACCATCTCTATGCTGATGACACCCAACTCTATCTCTCTACCCCCTCTCTCTCCTCCTCTGTCCGCTCACGCCTCGTCGACTGCCTCTCTGATATCTCCGCCTGGATGTCCCGACGCCAACTCAAACTGAACATGGCCAAGACTGAACTCCTCATTTTTCCTCCCTCCCCCTCCTCTCCCTCTGACCTGACCGTCTGCATTGATGGGGTCACCATCCGTCCTGTTCTCCGTGCCCGCAGCTTGGGCTTCATTTTTGACACGCACCTCTCCTTTAAACCTTACATTGACTCTGTGGCCAAATCCTGCCGATTCGCTCTCCTCAACATTGCCCGCATTCGCCCCTTTCTATCTGTCTCCTCGGCCAAAATCCTTGTTCATGCCATGGTTATCTCTCGCCTCGACTACTGCAACCTCCTC
This sequence comes from Sphenodon punctatus, assembly GCA_003113815.1. Lineage (NCBI taxonomy): Eukaryota > Metazoa > Chordata > Lepidosauria > Sphenodontia > Sphenodontidae > Sphenodon > Sphenodon punctatus. The sequence continues at coordinate 545,092 of QEPC01004437.1, read as the reverse complement.
CTTGCTGGCCTCCCTCGCTCCCACCTGTCCCCCCTTGTGGCGATCCAAAACTCTGCCGCCAAGGTCATTCACTCTGCCCGTCGCTTCGACCATGTGACGCCTCTCCTCCTCTCCCTTCACTGGCTCCCCCTTCCTGAACGTATCCTGTTCAAACTCCTGGTTTTCACGTTCAAATCGCTCCATGACCAAGCTCCCCCTTACCTCTCGGACCTAATCGCCCTACGCGCTCCTGCGCGCGCTCTCCGCTCTTCCGCTGTCCCCTCCCTCGCTCTCCCTCGCTTCTCCTGCTCGCCCAACCGCCTTCGTCCCTTCTCCCTCGCTGCCCCGCATGCCTGGAACTCCCTCCCTGCCGACGTCCGCCTCGCCTCCTCCCTCCGCTCCTTCAAATCCCTCCTCAAGACCCACCTTTTCCATGCTGCCTTTCCCAATGCCCTCTAGTCTTTCCCCTTGCTCTTACTGTCAGCCCTCCTCTGCTGACTGCTGCTACCGACCACCTTGTAACCAAGCCAAGTACACGCACCTGAGACTTCGCATCCGCCTGAATGTTTGTTTGTCTTCTCCCATGTCTCTCCCGCTGTCCCCTCTCCTTGTCTCCCCCTCCTTGTCTTTTAGATTGTAAGCCACAGGCAGGGACCGCATCTGATTGTATGTTCTGTACAGCGCCAGGTTACTACTGGCGCTTTATAAATGTTTAATAATAATAATAATAATAATAATAACATAGGTCCAACAGTAAACGAGGGTTAATGGGGGCCTGTTGGTCCAGGGTCCTGCTTGCCTCCCTAGCCCAGATCTCCAGTAAACGCTTTGTGAAAAAAAACCTGTGGGGGGGCGATGGCCAGCGAGGTTACTCGCAAAGGCCAAGGCAGACAGCTTCCCAGATATGGTACTTGGGGCAGCCCCACTGTGCCTCAGATGCATGGCAAACTGGAGCATCTGTGGTTCCGGAATCAGAAAACCCAGGGCCCAGTCCTGTGTCGACCGGTACTGCTGAAATTCCCGGTATGCCCTGTTGTAGGTGGTCCTGGTGCGAGGTGCCAGGGATCCCAAGACAGTGGCGTGGAGCTCTAACACCCAAGGTTCCAGACCAATGGTGGCAGCGGTTCCGGATTCGCCTCAGCCCAAGGTGCCAGTGAACGAAAACGCTCCATCTGGAAGTGAGAGAGGACTTCGGCTACATCATTGTCCAGACCAGGTACATGCCTGGCCTGAAAGAGGATGTTGAATTTCAAGCAAATAAGCATGCATGCCCTCACAAACCCCATGACCCGCGGAGACCTGGATGACTGGGTGTTAATGATGTGAACAACCGCCTGGTTGTCACACCAAAAGAGCACTGAGTGATTCACCAGTTCTTTGGGCCACAGATGGATGGCCAACACTATGGGAAAAAGCTCGAGGAATGTGAGGTCCCTGGTTAATCCTTGCTCGCACCATTCCGAGGGCCAAGGGGCAGCTTCTCAATGATCTCTGAATATCAGGCCGAATCCCGCTCCACCAGCTGCATCCGAATGCACCTGGAGCTCAGTCTTGAGCAAGAGCTGATCCCGCCAGAAACTGGTGCCATTGAAGTTCATTAGGAAGGAGGCCCATATCCTCAAGTCTTCCTTCATTGCCTTTGTGACCCGGACAAGGTGGTGTGGCAGCAGGTTGCTGGCTAATTTCGCATAAAGGCAGGACATAAAGCCCGGGTGCTACCACCCGGCATGTGAAATTCAGGCTCCCAAGGACTGACTGTAATTGGCGCATGGTGACTTTCCCCGCTCTTAACTTATCCCGGGGAAGGTGAGACAAAGCCTGCTCCGTGTCCAGCTCGATGCCGAGGTAGGTCAGCCTGGTGGTTGGTCCTTCTGTCTTCTCAGGAACCAGGGGGATGCCCAATTCATCAGCCACAGCACAGAAGGTCTGCATCAAGTCTGAGCATTCCTCCGTGCCAGATTGGCCAATGAACAGGAAATTATCAAGGTATTTAATTATTCCCCTGCTACCGGATCTCCGCTGACGATCCACTCAACTAGGGAGCTGAAATGCTCGAACTCCGAGCAAGAGATCAAGCATCCCATTGGCATGGCCTTGTCAAAATAATACATGCAGTCAAAGTGGAAACCCAGCAGGGGGAGACTCTCAGGGTGAACTGGGAGAAGCCGAAAAGCGGACTTGATGTCACACTTTCCCAGGGTAGCACATGGGCTGAAGGACCTAACCAAGGACACAGTCGAGTCGAACGACACATACTTAACTGAGGAGAGCTCCTTGGGGATAGTGTCGTTGACTGAGCTGCCCCGGGGGCAAGATAGGTGGTGGATTAATCGGAACTCCCTGGGGACCTTCTTGGGTACTACACCTAAAGGAGAGGTGACCATGTCGGGAAAAGGGAGGGTCGGGAATGGGCCCACAACTCTACCCTCAGCTCACTCTTTCTGGATTTTTTCCCTGACCACCCTTTCCATCCCTACCACTGACTTAAGGTTTGGGACCACTGAACTTCAATGACTGGTATACGAAAACCCCGCTGAAAACCTGACACAACATGTGCCACCTCCATCCAATTCGGGTGGGATTGAAGGGCTTGATCGAGCTGGAAAAGCCTAATTGGTGTTGGGGCTTTTGACTGCAGGTCCCGATCCTCCGCTGCTGGGGGCGCCTTTCCCAGCGCCTCGGGGGAAGGACTTCCCTTTTGACCCTGGCTTACCCTGTGGGCATGCTGAGTTCGCATGGTGGCCCAAACACATGGAGAACGCGTGTCGGAATTTGCATGCCACTCAGGAACATCTCCCAAAGCGGCCGAACTCCCAACTTTGACTAGTGGATGATGATGCCCCTTTCCGACCTTCGTCACGAAAGGACTCTGTGGCGGACGAGGCACAATCCTTTGCCAATAAATGGCCACTATTAGATCTAGGTACATTCCCCACCCCGCTCATACAATTGAGCCATAGATAGTGGGCATGCAAATCCCACGTCAAGTCTGGGGTATATGCAGCCTGATGGCGGAACGCCTCTTCGTACCGCAGCCAGGCCCCTGCCGGGATGGCTTTGTAAGCCCGCCGGACGATGTCAGTGTACTTTAGCAAGTCTGCTGCCCGGGCAGGATATGCCTGTATCATGACTCCCATATAAATGGAAAAGGTCGCGGTCCAATTTGACCAGTTATGGTCGGCCTTGGGGCGTTTAAAACGCTCTTTCTCTTTTTTGTCCTGCTGCTCAGCAGGATCCACTAAAGGGTCGCTAAACAGGAGGGAAAACAAGTCCAGATATTCTCCCATCCAGATCCGTTCCTTGGTGGCCGGGAGTAAGTGGCCATCAATTGGATCGGAAACCGCAGAATAACCGCCACCCTCAGGCGCGTGCTGCTGCGGGATGGCAGTTGCGGGATAATTCCACCCTGCCCCCCACCTGGTGACTGATGGGGATGGGGCATGAGGTTTCAGACCCCGGGCACCTGCTCCGCCATAGACAAGGAAGCAGCTGAGGCCGCCAGCGGGGATGCCATGGCCGGCGGGCCAAATGGTACGGGGACCATAGGCAGCGGGGGTTAGGGATGGGCAAACGCGGTTCGGAAGTTCGGAGTTCAGACCAAACTCGAATAGTTCGGTTGACTGAACCGAAGGTGCAAACCGAACTTGAATCCGAACATTTGGTTTGGATGTGTTCAGTGAGTTCGGAATTGAATTTCCATTGGTTTCAATGGAAAACACATTATTGGCTGTAACCGATAATGTGGGGCGGCAGTTGCGATGCTTGCTGCTGCCCCTGCTCCCAGCTGTTGGAACAGGTGCTCACAGGCCACCATCCAATCCCCCAAGGGGACCTCCCCTCCCTGGACCATAGGCCCCTGATTGCCCAGTCTGACCCGTCCCCCTCAGGGATTTCCCCCCCTTGTCCCGGGGTTCCCTCCTGGATTGGTACCATGGGGGCCGAGCCCTCCAGTTCATTCCAGGGGCCTGTCTCACCTGCCTCTCCATCCATCGAGGCTGGCTGTGCGGCATCCCGTCTATGCTTGGGGGATACTGCCGCTGCAGTCTGTTTATTTTTCCCCATGCTTGGTGAAGTTCCGATACCGCAGAGGGGAACAATGCGGCCACGGCTCCTCAGTTCTGGGGCTCCGCGCCCCTGCTGCCATTCTGTTGCAGCTCTGACTCAAAGTGATGCTGGAGCTGAGGTTTCCCTGTTGCGTGAGCCCTACCCGCAGGGCAAGGCAGGGCCCACGTGGCTCAGCTATAGCCTATCGTTGCCGGCCAGGTTGCCTAGCAACCCCGGCCGGGTCTCCTAAGTGAGTGCTGCGCCTTTGGTTTTCCTGCCTCCAGGGCCGTCACGTCCCTGGTGGTGGGAAAACCCTCAACCCCCAGCTGTCCCGCTCCTTGCTCAGCAGGTGTGGCAAGGGGCCTGCCGCCCGCCACCCCCATGCCGGAGGGGCGAGCAGAGGCAATTGGCTGAGATTACAAACCACACATACCCTTTATTTATTTTAATTAATAACATGTGTAAATCCTTTAAAATGTTTTGAAATTCTCAACCGTTATAGTTATATTACCATTAAGTGTTATTTCACAGTGCTATTCCAAATATGTCTTTGTGGCTCTAACAGTTAATGTATCATTTGTGAAGAGTTTGATTATTGAAATGTAGTTTTCACAACCTTGGCTATTTTTAAAATTGTAAAAGGTTCAGAAGAGACTACAGAAATCTTCTGTGTGAGGGACGGTGGGGGGGAATGGGGAATTGGGAGAAAGGGGGAGCCCACGGACCTGTACTCTATACTGCGCTCCCCTGTTCTGGGACTCCTGCGGGTCAGGGGAGCTCACAGTTCTGTTGTAAAAAGGTCCCCTCAGGTTGGAGGTTGGCCCTAGGAGTTCCCACAGGAACGAGGCCAGTTCATCATCGAGGAGGAGATCAAGCAGAGAATGTGAGCGGGCCCCTAACGCACTCCACAGGGAGACAAGGTCTCTGCCCACAAAGCCTAGAACCCTCAGCCCCACCCTGATAGTGCTGGGGAAAAGGGTGCCAGGGGAAGGAGGGTGAGGGAAGGGGAAAGAACCAAGGGGAAGGACACCAAGGGGTTTAGCCAACACCAGCTGTAAGGGATAACACGCAGGGAATACCAGGGAATAGTCTATGGTGCACACCAACACTGACAGAACCTCCGAGATACACACACTCACTCACCTTTCACTCTCCGCTCACCAAAACACTCTCACAGACACCACTTCCACTTAGAGTCAGCTCAAGCCTTCTCTCAGTCGCACGGGGCCAGTTCACAGCAACGCTGATCGCCGGCCCCAAGGAATGAACGAGGGACGCTAAATACCCCTAACTCCGCGGAGTGGCGCAGCGCTGGTTCTGACCCCGCCCTCGCTCCCGTTTGGGAAGGCCCGCCCTCCTGGGCGTGTTCTGTTCTCCGTGCTGTTAGGCTGGGTGTACCCTCTATGCTAAGAGGGGAACCCCTCACTCCGGGCTCCTCGTGTCTTGGGGTTACTGGGGAGGCTATGTTCTGCGGGGAGGTTTCCCTCGGGGGTAGCTCTGCCGCTGTGGGTTCATCACGTGATCTTTGGCTCCGGCCTCTCCGTCCCCCCTGCTTCCCCCGGGAGCCCCACAGAGTCCTGACATTCTGTGGTTGAATACAACTGTCTCATAATGAGAGACTTAAGTATCTAAGGCTGTTTTATTGATTCAAGACAATGTTAAGAGGCATCTTGATCACAGTGTAAAAACACCTACATGAGGTGAAGAATTACAATATTAGAGGGCTTTCATTTTTCTACTAGATTATACCAGATACTGTCTGTAAGCTGAAGCTAGGGCAAAATGGCATTTATTAGATACTGGCTGAGACTTTTGTTTCAACACGAGGAGTCCTTAATTATGCAATGCTTTATGGAGGAACTGGAATATACAGGTATTAGAGCATATTCTTGGGTTAGATACCTTGCACTGCTTCTGAGAAATATGGTCTTTTCTTTTGCGTATTTTTTTGGGAAAACTGTAGAAACTATCAAGAGAGATCCTCCTTAGATTGAAGGATATTGCTAAACGGGACAACCTCACGTTAATAAGTAAATGGAAATTAGCACCGTGGTTAGGTGCAGTAAAAAGCACTGTTTCCCTCAAGCCCTATACAGACCAACTACCTAATAGATCCCTTCGTAGATCCTATACGCTGTTAAGGTTCCATCTTATCCAGACCATGGTGGTTGAAGGCAGATACGATCGACTGGACTATGAATTACGTTACTGTTCTTGTGGTCTCTGTGAGGTAGAGTCTGTTGACCATTTCCTCTTAAGATGCCCGTACTACAAACACTTGAGAGCCGTCTGGATACATCCCTTCATTGAGAATCAGATGCATCAAGACGGGCGCATTATACTTATGTATTTGCTAAATCTTTCATCTAAAGACAGTGCAAAACAGTGCAATAGTTTTTTTTTTAAATGTTAAAAAATAATTTTACAATATTAGGGACTAATCCAAGCTTTGTGCATGTATTACACATGGTGTGCACACACATGGTGCACTTGTGTGGTGTAGCTGTGCAGAGTGCATACACCTTGGTTTGGCCCTTAATCTGTGTAAATATACTTATCAAAAAATTGACTGATCAGTTAGGGCTTTTAGCCCTAACTCTGACTAAACTAGGGAGAAATGGGCTTGGGGCAGTCTAGAAAGTGTGTCATTGCTTAGTGTATGAAATACTGAGTGTAATTCTGTGTTATGCAAAAGCCCATGCGCTTAATAAATGGTTTTCTGGTTTTAAAATCTATTAATCTGAAATTTCAAGTATATCTTAATATGTGTTTCCCTTATGCTATATTATCTATAGTTTCTATGCCTTGGACCTCCGAAACCATGCCGGTGTCAGAAAACAAACGGCTTGTTGTAAATGATATTTCAGTATGATGTAAACATTCATTGTACAAATTATGGAACATAACATAAAACAGAGGCGACACGATTAAGATACATGTAAAGGAGAAAAGGAATATATCTTTTCACCTTGTTCTTTCAGAATCTTGTACTTCTATTCTTCCGCAAATTATCTACATTTTTTTAAATTAAAAAAATCAAACACTGACACAATTTCGAGTAAACCAGTAACATTCTTTAAAATGCATTCGATATTTTATTCTATTCCCCCCTCATTTTATTACTCTCTGTATTTTAAATAGACAATATAGTCCAATTTTATAAAGAACCCTTATAAAACCACAGTTTTTTTACATAATTTCAGATGTAATGCAGGGACATTAACATTTGTATCCCATCTTGGTAACATTTCTTCTCGGCTATTCCTTTTCCGAAGCAATTGCCAAATTGGCAAAAGAAGTAGAAGTCTGTAAAATTAATGTAGATTGATACCTTTAGGGTGGGTCAGATTTGCATGATTTGTTAAAAGAGACAATAATTTATACACATTTTTATAGCCTAACCTAATTTTTTTAAAGAGCTCATTTGGCATAATGAACAGTGAGGGAGCCATTGTTGTTGGGAAGGAATGGCAGACAGGCTGCTCTTAGGGCAGCAAGGGAAATATGCTTCAAGTTCCCGCTTTATACAAAGTATTATTATCTTTCATAATAGCCAAACCATCAGGTATGACTTCCATACCAGTACATTATTTTAAAAAGACTGAAGTGGATATCTAGGAAATGTTTTTTAGGATCAATATACTTAATTGTAAATGGGTTGCTGACGTCCTTACCCATATCATCTGCTATTGCTGCCCAACTAGGATTTCATTCTAGATGGCCTTATGTCATTGCCATGAACACAAGCTATTGATCCTGCAGTGGGCATCTTCATCGTACTGCAATGTTGCTATTAAAGATTCTTTCTTGCAGCTTTTCTCTATGCCAAGAAACGTTAGCCACTCCACAGAACAGGCTCAGTGTGCAGGCTGCATAAATGCAGATACGGAGTACTGTTGAGCCAACCAGAATTGTTATTTAAATGCTCATGCTTTACAAAGTATTTAAACCAATTGAGATCATAATGGTGACTTTCAACCTGTCATGGTCTCCATGTAATTTGTCAGCCCACTTAGGAGAACAATCAGCTTGAGTATAAAAAAGAAAATCCTCTTAAAATACTGTTTTCAGCATAGTGCTCTTCCAGGATGGTTGGTGGATTTGTAATTACTGGATTCTGAATACAAAAAGTTTCAGTGCAGTTGATTAAATATTATTCAAGACACAGAGGAGACCATTTCCCATGAATCTGTAAGTTCATGTATATTTTAAAATATACATCAGGCAGATACAATCCACAATACTACAGAGTAAAAACTGGTCGGGCTACTTGGCATATGAAATTATATGTACTGTGGCGTCCACAGTATTGTTAACTATTTCACTGCTGATCAGGGTATTAGAACAGAAAAATAACAACATTGTTGGAAATGTGTGGTAACTGTTTACCCTGGAACCTGTTAGCTGCTAACTTGAAGCCAGTTAAACAGGTTATGCAATATTTCTTTAGTTTCACTTCTGTTGTAAAACAAAGCTAATTGGAAATGAGCACTAAACCAGGAAATTGCATTGGGATAACTTTTTACCCCAACCAAAACATGAACTGTGGGGTAAGTTTGTACCCCAATGGGAGAACCCATTCTGTTTGGGGTACAAAGTTACCCCATGGTACCTTTTGCCTACAGAAAGCAAACAGACCTTCATCCAGATTCACGGAGTATTTTCCAGCCCTGGGTGCACCTGTCTAGCAAAAACTTTAAAGTTTGTCGTCCCCTGATTTTGTCCTATTAGGACATTGTCACCTTCACGCCTGTGTACAATATTCCAAAAGGACAATAATTTACCATTAACTCTTTGGTTTCTGTGGCCAAAAACCACCCCGGTAACTTTGTACCCTGCCACGTCCATTGACTTCAATGGTGGGATACAAAACTACTAAATTACAAAACTGATTGGGATACAAAATTACCCTGAAGTAACAGCAACATTTTTCTACTCCAATTTGGGATACAAAACTACCGCAAACCCATGGTAACAGATGGGATACAAAATTACCCCACACTAAAATCAACCCTTTGCTACTCCAATTTTTGTCCATTACAAAAGAAGTCAATGGCAAGAGAGTACTGGGATACTGGTTTGGGGGGGGGTGCAACTGGGGTGTCTCCAAAGCTCTTGGGCGGGTGCAGTTCTTCAGAGGCTGGGATGAGTTGTAAAGACTCCCCCTTTGTTTGAACAACCTGTTTCGCTCCTTCCAGAGCTGGTTTGTTTGCAGAATAGTTATCACTTGGGTTTCCACCTAATTTGTACCCATGACAAGTAATTGCTGTACTCACCCTGAGACTTATATGGGGATTCTGCAGTTTCAGAGCCCACAGAAGAGAATGGCTTCTGCTGCAGCCCCCCACCCCACCCCCGTGTTAGCAGAACATGTTTGCTTCTTGTTTTTTCTCATTTAGAGTTATCACCTAGGATTACAATGTAATTTTGTGTCCCAGGCAGCCACTCACCCATCTAGCTGGAGAATGGGGGGGCTGGGAGTGGTTTGCAGGATCATCATGAGTGGGCTGCTTTTGTTTGGTCTCAACTTTCCAGTTATCAACTAATCTTGCAATCCAGGTAACAATGATACCCTTGACTTGAAGATTAGGAGGGGGGCTGTTTGCTCTCCGAAATCCCTGTGTTTGCCAAACCACTCTGACTAGCTTTAGTTAACACCTAGGTTGCCAGCTATCCAGATAACACCTATGTTGCCAAGGCAACAGCTTTCTCTCCCTTAATCCCTTTTGTAACAGACAGTTTCTGCATCCCAAAACATCACAGCATCCCTGTAAAAGACAAAGTAGAAATGCTTCAACAGTAAGAATTTGATTTCCCCCCATATTTCTTGCTATCAGCAAGCCCCTGCATGAGTAGCTGCCAGCTGGGCTGTGAGGGGGGTGCAGCCTGGCACCTGAGGTGTGGCAAGCCTTGGGGGGGGGGGTAGCCTGGCACCTGAGGAGTGTGACAAGACTTTTGTGTGTATTGTGACACATACTGACTTCTGTGATCACAAGAAATTTAATTTAATTGGGGCATATTTTAAATAACAAGTGTTATCTATTACCCCACGATACAACATTGGTCATGGTTTACATGAAAATGGATGAAGGTTAATGTTAAATGAATGAGATTTTGTGCAACAGTGCACAAGGGTGCCAGTGACAGTGTCCTAAAAGGACAAAGTCCTAGCACCAGTAACGTTTGAATTATTTCAAAAAATGTACACCCGAGATATAGAAAGTTACCCTGGGTTATTTTATTTTTGCCCACAGAAAGCAAATGGTTAACGTTAAATGAATGAAATTTAACACAAAGGTGCACAGTGGTGCCAGTGCAATTGTAAGATTGGATCTCTGTGGTGGAGCAAGGTGAATCATTTTCCAATTCCATTAGTAAGTCAAGGTATATAACTTGTGTGTGTATTGAATATTCTCCACTTGCATTATGTTGGATTAGTAATTGCCACATCACGAGAGTGATTAAATAAAATAAATGCCTCATGTATGTTAACTGATAGAAGAAAAGTATATTTATCCATCACGCATGTCATGTTTTAAAAAAAGAAACATGTCAGTGGACTCCCAGGGGAAGCAGGTCCCAATTTATTTATTGGCTTTGTGACCCCATTTTGAGTCTTAAATATAATCCCATGAACCCAGCCAGTATGGAATGACCCAATACAATCCCATGACCCCATAGAGACATGCAATGTACATTAGATGGGATTGTGACCCCATCCATAAATAATACAACCCTGCTCAGAATCCTGATTTACAGTTGGAGAATCTCTGCCTTTTGTATTTGCTAACTTGAATTTATTTCAGTGTTCCAATAATAGTTGTTGGTTTTGAAGAATAAAAAAAAAAAGAACGCAAAAGACATAGGAATATATATATTCCTATATATATTCAACAAGCAATAATATTCAAATGCTAAACAAGCTGTGCTTCGGAGAAGTCTATATTTAGAAATTAACTTGCTTGACTGAGTTTTATTTTTTAAATGTTAATGTTTATTTATAATCATAAAAACAAATAACTGGACAAAACATACATAGATCCATTCACACGACAACAGCAAGCAAACATAGGGTGTTTTTAGACAGACAGCTGTCATGCCCCTGCTTCACCTCACCCCCAGGTGACCTGTCGGTTTAAAAGCGGCCTGCCGGGGGAGAGCTGGTGCAGAGAAGGGTCAAGCTGTCAATGCTCCGGACCAGCTCCACTTGCAGTACTCCGGAACATCCCAGCCTACTGCAAGCAGAGCAGGCTACCCAAACTCAAAGCACTGGCTGGCGGCAGAGCAACATTCCATCTGCTTGGTGGACAGGCCTCTGCAGCTATATTTGAGGCCCCCAGCAACACCAGAGAGCTGCCGGAAGCAGGCTAGAGCAGAGTCTGATCTTCCTGCAGCTCTACGGTGTGGGGAGCACCGCGCAGGACTGTGGGCTGCGGCAGTGCAGTCCCATTTATACCCAGTGCTGTCTGAGCTGTGCATGTAGGATGCGGGCTGGCCACCCCTAGAGCAGGTTTGAGGGTGGTCCAAGTAAAGATACCCATAGACAACTTCAAGGTTTCATTTTTGGTGAAATTGCTTAAATGTTGTGGGCCCCTCGTATCTGAAAGACCGCCTGCTCATGGCCCATCATAGCTTTTGAAGTCAGCTGGGAGCGCCCTTTTGCATGTACCATTCACCTATCAATTTTGTACAGCTTGGGGGTGCAGAGAGGCAGTCTTAAACTGCCCCACAATTATGGAATTCCCTTCCCCTGGAGTTCATCTGAGCTGAAGTCTGTTCACTTTCCAGATGCAATACAAAAGTTTTTTAATTGGTTAAAACCATTTGGCAGGCAGAAATAGGGTTTTGAGAGGTTTTGGATAAGGCTGTGCAAGTTGCATGTGCGTAAGAGCAACTGAGGCTGAAAACACAATATGCGGATTATGCGCAAGGTTTATGTGTGGCTGTTAGATGGTGCACGCAGAAACTGTAGCATTCAATGGAGCCCCAAACAGGCCACAATTCTTTTTTAGAAGAAGTGCTGTTTCTCACAGACTATAGTCTGTGAGAAACAAATTTGCGTGGGGGTGAGTTAGACATTCCCCCCCCAATTCCAGAAGTTGGCCAGCACCAGTGAAAATAATGCCCTCATGTATGGACGGAGATCCAGACTTATAAAACCTCAATATTGAAATTCATAAGTACGGCTCTCCATCTATGTGTGAATGCACTGTTTTCAATGGCACCGGATAACTTCTGGAATTGGGGGGTGGGGGCATGTCTACCCCCACTCCAGCGACTTCGTTTCTCACGGACTCTGCAGTCTGCAAGAAAAAGCACTTGTCTAAAAAGACCCAAAGAGCAGAACAAGGGCAATGGGCCACAGAGAGGTCTTGGGAAGGGCACATGACTAGCAGGGACAAGAGAGAAGGGCTGCAATGTCATGTTAAGAAGAAGTACCACCACCATGGCTTGTCAACGCCAAGGCATGCAGTGAACAGCACATCACAGCATGGGCATAGCAATTGCTTCACAGGGCAAACATGGGTATATGAGCAGGGCAAAGTGTGGTGTTGGCCAGGTCTGGAACATGTTTGTCACAACCCTGGCCCAAACCAGCCACAGGGGGACAAGGCACCCAGAAACCAGAAAGCATGCCAGCACAAGGAGGGTGGGGAGACAGTGAGCAGCCAGACACTCTACAGTTCCTCATGGAACATGTGTTGGTGGGTAGTGGTGTGTCCCAGGGCCTCCCAGATGCAGATGCAGTCCAAGTCACAATGTGTAGCACAATCTGAGGGATGACATGCTTGATGTTAAGGGTGCGCTTTGCAACATCTACATGACCTTGTGGTGACAGTGGCCACCCGTATGTCACACATGATCTCGTTGCATGGACATTAAGTAGATGGGAACCATGGGAATCATTGAGGGGCTGTCCATCATCAATAGATGGGTGAGCCATGCCTGGTGTGACTGTTCAAGGGTGGTGTGATTGGGGATGGTAGGGACCGGTATGGGCATGCTTCCTATCCATTGGTGATGTGATCACACCCTCGTGACCAGTGGCAACACGGCACACTTTGGCCATTCTGCCATGCTCTCAGGGCCCTGGACTGATTGGCTGTGACTGGGCACTGGTGTTCCTTGGCTGTATCTCTGATGGGTGCTATGCTTCTCTCTTCCAGGCAGCTACAGCTGCTTTGACCTGGCAGGAAGCCACCATGGCAGTCAAACCATGGTTATGTGCCCGCTTTCATTCACAACATGTTCCCTGTAACCCCTTCATCAGCCTGCTCCATTGTTCTGTCCTGGAGCGGTGGGGCCTGGACTATGTCCTATTGCCACCACCCGCACCTTACCCCACCTTGTCTGCACTGTGCATGCTCCTCCTATATTTCATCATTCACTCTCTCTACTTCCATGAGCGACCTGTTCCCCTGTGATGATTATGCACGGATCACATACCTTTCTCCATGATTGCGTGGGTGCTGTTTGTGCAGCATGCAGGGTTTGGGATCAAGCCCTTTGTCTCTATGATTTTATGTCTTGCAACCTACTTTGAGCTTTAGGGAGAGATCGGGCAAATAAATTTAAACAAATAAAATTTGGAGAAAAAACTCCCAAAATCTTAACCCACAAAGGCTATGCAGGGTTTCAGTTATTAGAGTGACTCCACAGTAAGTAAGTGAGAACATAGTCTAAGAGTACAGGAGACCAGGGCCTATTAGATTCTAGTGATGTGTAATATTTACATGCAAGTCCAGACGTCCTCGTATTTTTCCCAAGTAAGTATGGTCATTTTTAATGTAGGTAAGATCATTTTTAAAGGCATGGTAAAGAATTCACCCTAACAGTCTCTGTAAAAGTTTTGCCAAATACTTCCTCAACAGCCCTTGCAACAAGCTAAATCATAATTTAAAAAATATTTAAAATACAGAAAAAGGAAGATGGCTCATATAGAATGTGCTGCTTCATGTTTCAACCACATGCTCTGTGGATCTTGGAGAGAAAGGTTTGACAAGATTCACAAGGGAGGAAAGGCAGGTGAGTATGAAATCTTGATTCACTGATCTGTCAATCTTAACCTATCAGCCTTTCTGAATAAGTGCCAGATTTAGATTTATTTTTTAAAAAGAAAATACCTGCATAGGTTGTTGAAAACTACTTTCCTACTCTATGGTGAAAGTGTCAAAACTCCTGAAATGACGTTGTCAAAGTTTCTATCTGCTATCTGGAAATGTCAGACTTTATCAAACTTTGCAGCAGGTACAAAATCTTTCACACCATTAACACAGGTTAGTAGGTTAGTAGCAGGGATTGTAGGGATGGACGAACGCAGTTCGGGAGTTCAGAGTTCAGACTGAACTCGACCAGTTCGTTTGACCGAACTGAACTCGATTTTCAAACCGAACCGAATTTCTGAACTCGGTTCTGTTCACCCGTCCCTGTAAGATAATATTTTATTTAGTTTAATGGAGTTTGAATTTCCGAACTCTGTTCGAAAGTTCGGAGTTCAGACCGAACTTGAATAGTTCGGTCGACCGAACCGAACTTCCGAACCGAACTCGATTTTCGAACCGAACCAAATTTCCGAACTTGGTTCTGTTCGCCCATCCCTAAGGGATTGTAACAAATCTACCCCGCAATGCAAAGCAGTTGCTATTCTGTGCTCTGTGGACATTCAGAATGTGAAGACAATAGGGAATGCAGAAATAAGATTTGCCTGCCTCTGAATTACAGGCTTCCTATGCCAAATTAGAATCTCAGTGGGCTGTTATTAATTTTCTTTAGATGAACATAAAAACATTACCTATAGCCGGGGATAATGTGAAAGCTTTGACCACCCAGGGAATAAACTTACACAAACAAAATTATAGTAACTAGCTAGCATTCTTCAATATTAGAAAGAAGGTCACAATTTACCTCAGGCAACAGGAACAAAAACTTGAGGGGATAAAAACAAAAACATTCTTATCCCATTATGAGGCCCAGGATCCTACCCTTATTCTCCCCTCACCCGTCCTTTCCTCCTTTATCTCCAAGTATCAAACTAACAAAATTCACAGCAATTCTGGAAGTTCTTCATTTGTTTTTACACTTGATCATAAAATTCATTTAAAAAAACCACAAACAAATGAGAAAACCGATTCTGTCAACAGGATAGAGCAAAGGGTCACACAGGTGGTCAGATGGAGCCCCCACTAACCGCCTTGTGCGGTGCAGGGGAAGGTTTGTGCCCACCCCATCAGGGGAATCAGGCACCCCAGTTTGCAGATAGGACGCTGCCTCAGGAACTGGCTGGGCGGGAGGCTCTTTTGCGGACTGCAACTGATTTCAAGGGTTGCAGCCTGCAAAAAGGGATGAGAGAAATGGCACGAGAATGAGCACTTGTGATTGGCCTGGGTGGGCCACGTGGTTTGGGAGGCGCCAAGTGGCCTGGCATTCGGCCACTCAGCGCCAGAAGAGGACGCGTTTCTAGGCTTGGCTAGGAAGGGCCTTGCCGAGAGAGCGGGGCCACGGGGAAGAGGAGGTGTGTCGGGAGGCTGGGGAGCAGCGAGCGGCAAGCAGGCTGAAGGAGCCCAGACATGGGAGTAGCAGGGTTTGTCGGCTGTGGGGGGCAGTTAGCGAATTGAGCTGTTGGGGGGATTGGATTCCCCCCACACACACCTCCCTACAATGTCTTTGTTTTCTGGCCTGAGGGGAACGGGTGATGCGGGCGTACCGGCAGGGTGGGAGGAGGGGATAAGAACCCCCCCTCCCTTCCTTCAATCCATCAGTGCTTTGGTGGGGTGGCAGGGTCGAGGACCCCCCCCACCCGTGGTGCAATACATCAGTGCCTTGGTGGGATGATAGGGTCGACAAATCCCCCCTCCCTTCTTTCAATCCAGCAGTGCCTTGGTGGGGTGACAGAGTTGAGGACACCCCAACCCCCGTGGCTTTAGACAATATGGGCAGAGCAAAGAGGGGTCAAGTGGCTGGCAGGCCACAGGGAAAGAGGGGGCAGCACAAGGGGGTTGCTTTGCAGGCCCCTCCCCTTGCATCTGTGGAGGTGAATGTTGGGGATGGGACTCTGCTTGGGCCTGTTGTTCCACTGGCAGTGGCAGGGCCTAGTGAGGGGGCTACACAGGCCATTCACTTGCAGCCAGTCGGGCCTGGCCTGGCCATGGTGCCAGCTCCACCTGTGAGAGAGCTTGAGTCCATCCCCACGGGTGGCGCGGGGTGTGTGTTGTGTGCCCCAGTGGTGCAGCAGCCCCCTCCTGCCTGGCTCCAACAAGGACATGGTCAGGTCTTTTTTCAGGCTGTGGAGGCAAGGATGGCAGGGTGGGACAATGTGATGACTCACCTTGAGGCCTTGGGGGTTTTGGATCCGGGAAGTTCAGGCATTTGGAAGGCAGGGTTGAATTTCATAGGATCTTTCTTTGCAGCCTCGCGATTTGGATAGGCATGGGCTGGGAGGGCCCACAGTCCAGGCTCTTGTGGAGAAGGTCGACCGGATGGAGCACCAGATCATGAGAATTGCCCAGCTGCTGGAGGGAGGTGCTGGACCTCTGTCCAGTGTGGCACCGACAGCAAGGCCAGGGGGCCAGCAGGCTATTGTTGCTACAGCTACCTCGGGGGCCTCTGAGGGTGAGTTGGTCCCACCTCTCACAGGCACTCAGGGATCAGAGCAGGGTGTGGAAGGAGGTTGTCAGCTGGGGCAACAAGAGGTAATGCCATTCAGTGGCAGTCATACAGGGGAGGCAGGCGGGGGAACGGTTGCACTCCCCAGGGAGGCAATGGTGGGGCAACCCGGGGCTGGGTTGCCAGGTGTGGGGATGGGTCAACTGCTTGTACAGCAGGACCCAAACTGGTTGGTGTGGGTGGATAATGTCTGGTGCCCACAGGGGTCAGTATTGCAGGCGGCAGATAGTGGGGTGCAGGTAATGCAGGTCAGGGCCACGAATGTTCAGGCCATGACAGTGTCAGGTGTGGGTGTTCAGGGTGTGGCAACTCCAGAGGGGGTGGCTATACAGGAGGTCTCCCCTTTACAGGGGGGGGATGCCTGGGTCTCGGCGCCACTCAGGGTGCACCTGCTGAAATCGGTACATGAGAAGATTTGGAAGGGTGACTATATCGATTTGTTTGCCATTCTCTTTTGTGACCCAATTCCAGATCCTAATGCGTAGCCTGAATCGAAGGAGCTGGAGAGGGAAAAGAGGTGCAGGATTGACAGGAACTGGGACAATTGGGAGTTGGCATTCATTGTATATGCACGGGTGGTGATGCAGGCGTTCCCGGAAAGGGTGGTAGCTCTGTGGAAGTACTTCGATATAGTTAGGCGGGCGTACCTGACGAAGGATGGATTTGGATGGCTGCGTTATGACGAGGTGTTTCATCAGAATGCAGCAATTACACCTGGGGTCCGCTCGGATGTAAAGGATCATGTCCTCTTATTGGAGTGTGTTCAGGGAAAGGAGGCAGTGCGCACAGAAAGCGGGCACATTACTGTCAAGGGTGATGCACAACCCTCAGACAATTTTCGTGGTGATCAGGCAAAAATGGGACAGCAGTCACTGGCGTGCTGGGACTTTAATGAAGGAAAGTTTTTTTGATTCTTCTGTAGG
Organism: Sphenodon punctatus; assembly: GCA_003113815.1. Taxonomy (NCBI): domain Eukaryota; kingdom Metazoa; phylum Chordata; class Lepidosauria; order Sphenodontia; family Sphenodontidae; genus Sphenodon; species Sphenodon punctatus. Next base: position 527,483 of record QEPC01004437.1, on the reverse strand, counting down.
TTCCGGCACACATTTTTGCAATGTGGTGAGGCCCACCCCTCCACTAATTGTCAGTGCAGGTGGAGCTCAGGTCAGAGAGGGAAGTGGGGTTTCCAGCCGGGGGCAGGGAAAGGCAACGGAGCAGCTCAGGCAGGTTCAGGGAAGGGCCCCAATGCCAGTTAGACGGTGGGTGTTGGAGTGTTTGTTGAGGGATTACCCAGACCCTGCCCAAGCAAGTTAAAGTGTTAATGGTTTTAAATGGGGGTTTGAGATTTCTTTTGAAGGCAGGAGGGAACACGTGATGGTGAGAAATTTAAGATCGGTGGTAGGCATGGAAGGTGTGGTTGAGAATAAGATAAAGAAACAATTAGCCAAAGGTCGAATTGTGGGCCCATTCGACTCATTGCCGATGGAAAACTTGAGGGTGTCCCAGTTAGGCATAGTGTCAAAGAAGGCTCCCTGGAAGTATTGGTTGATCCATCACTTCTCTCACCCTAGGGGGTCTTCGGTAAACAATTCCATTCCACCTGAGCTGTGTACGGTCCCCTACGCTTCCTTTGACAGAGCGGTGGAATTGGTCAGGGAGTGTGGTAAGGGGGCCCTTATGGCAAAGAGCGACGTGAAATCTGCTTCCCGCCTCTTGCCAGTACACCCCAGGGATTTTGATTTGTTGGGGTTTGCATTTGGCGGCAGTTTTACTATGATAAAGCGATGCCCATGGGATGTTCTATCTCATGTGCCGTTTTTGAGAAATTCACCTCGGCGTTGGAATGGATCGTTAAACGGTGGATGGGGTCAAGGCAAATTTCTCATTATCTTGATGATTATTTGTTTATTGGCAGGTCAGGGTCATCAGAGTGTGGGGAGTTGTTAGCGGCCTTCAGGAGTGTTTCTGAGTTGGTTGGGGTGCCTTTGGCGGAGTAAAGGACGGAAGGGCCAGCTTCCATTTTGACCTATTTGGGGATAGAATTGGACTCGGAGGCCCAGTGTTCCCGTCTACCAGAGGATAAGTTGAGGATGCTGAGGGGTAACATTTCTACCTGCATGGGGACTGGAAAGGTAACACTGCGGGTGTTGCAATCCTTGTTGGGAAAGTTGAATTTTGCCTGCCGGGTGGTGGCACTTGGCAGAGCATTTTTGTCTCGCCTTTATGCTAAGACATCTCAGGTTACCTTGCTGCACCACCATATCAGAGTTACCAGGGAAATGAGGGAGCATTTGGGAGTTTGGAAGGAATTTCTGCAGAGCTACAATGGGGTCAGCATGTGGAGAGAGGTATTTCGCCTGGAGTCTGAGTTGCAGGTGAATTCCGATGCAGGGTGTGTGGCTGGGCTTGGAATTTATTTCCATGGGATGTGGTGTTCCGAGCGGTGGCCAGCACACTGGAGGTTGCAGGTATTTTAAGGGACTTAACGTTTTTGGAATTGTTTCCAAGAGTTGTGGCTGTTCACTTGTGGGTTGAGTGATTCAGGGATAAGAGAGTACTATTCTCGTGTGACAACCTAGCGGTTGTGCATGTAGTGAATGGTTTGTCATCAAAATCTGAGAGGGTAATGCGTTTGGTGAGAGTTTTTGTTTTATGGTGCTTGAAGCACAACATAGTTTTCTGTGCTAAGCATGTGCCAGGGGTGACCAACGGGATTGCCCTTTCTCATTTTCAGATCCAACATTTTTGGGAGCTCGCTCCACTGTCCAGGGAGAAGCAGGAATTCATTCCTCGAGAGCTCTGGAGCCTTGGATCTTAGAACTTATAAAGGCGGTAAAGGGCTCAGTCTCCCTGGCCACATGGTGGCTGTATGAGAGGGCGCTGAGTGAGTTTTGTGTGTTTGCTACTGGAAGGGGTTGGTCAGTAAGTTTTCCAATCCCCTTGCCACAGGTGATCCAATCCGGGTTGGAAATTAGAAAGAAAGGTTTGGTACCGGGCACGATTGTGGCAAAATGGTCTGCCCTATCCTTCCTGTCATAGATGGTTGGTACTTCAGAGTTGCTTAGATCTCCGATCTTGAGGGCCATGCTTGAGTCATGGAGACGGCAGGGAAAGGATAGGGCCAATAATAGGGCGCCTATGTCGCCCAAGTTGTTGGCAGACATGGTTAGTAAATTGTGGGAGATTTGTGTTGATGAGGGTGAAAATAGTTTCACGCGGCCTTTGTGATTGCCTTTTTTGCTGCATTGCAGATTAGCGAGTTGGTAATGAGCTCGCGTGCAGACCAGTCAGGTAGGGCTTTACAGATTGGAGACATGTCGATCGGGGGTGATAGTGTGCAGATCAGTATTCGGGTGTCTAAGACTGATCAGAAGAGGTCCTTTTTAGATCTGTTGAGCCGTTGATCTGTCTGGTGTCTTGTTTATCAAATTTTTTAGCGGAAAGGCCCGAGATTTTGGGACCGCTGTTTGTTCACCGCTCTGGCTTCCCACTTTTGCAATTTCAGTTTGTGGCAGTTATGAGGTGCTGTTTGGCCTCCTTAGGGGTGGCAGGAAGGTTCAGTTCCCATTCTTTCAGGATCAGGGCAGCATCCACTGCAACAGAGGTGGGTTTGTCACCAGAAAACATTAAGTTGGTGGGTAGGTGGTGATCATTGACATTTAAGTCATATGTTCACCCCCTGCAAGGCAAGTAGGTGAAAGGTGGATGCTCCCATAGTAAAGTTACAATGGTTATTTTTCTTTATGTTACACGGTTGCGGCGCTGCATGAACAAGAAGGTGATTTGGATGGTGGGGCATAGTTTTGTCGTTTGGGCAAAAAGGAGTGCCAGGAGTGCAGGTTGATGGTCCCATCTGGGTTTAGCCCCTCGAGACGAGGTAGTGTGGAAGGGTAAGAGGGGCATGCTGTGGCCCCAATTGATGCCAATGTTTCTTGGCTGGACGGGGAGGTCCCTCCCCCCCCCCCAGGTTTGATTTTGTTCCATTTGGTGGAGAATGATCTCACAAGGGGATCTGGGCTGGATTTGTCCATAATGGTGCTACAAGATTGGCTCCATATTAGGGACATGTTTCCCGGGACGATGTTAATATTTACAGCACTGCTTCAGAGAATAAAGTGGCCAGGAGCCACTAGGGCAAGAGCGGTGGATAGATCTAGAAAAAGGGTGAACAATGAGATAAAAAGTTTATCGAAAAGACAGGGGGTATCTGGTTGGTCCATGGGGAGATATCCTGGACTAGGCCAGAGTTATATTGGTCTGATGGGTGCACCTGTCTGAGAAAGGATTGGACTTATATTTGGGGAATATCTGGGAAATTCTGTTAAAGTGTTTGGGATAAGTGACAATTTCCTGAGTGAGTTCGGGGGGCATTCAAGCAATAATTGTTGCTGAACTTGGTGGTGGTGTTCAGTACCATGGGAAAAAAATTGAGTAGGGTTGTGGAATTGGCTTGGTGGCTTTTGGGAGACATCTGGTAGGTGGAGGATGGTATGCCTCCAGGTGGTTGGACCTGGGAAGCAGTCAAGGTATGGGCGCCCCGCTGCTATTCCAGAAAAGAGGGATTGGCGTCAGGTGTCACATGGTAGGATCTAAAAGGTCCCGATGTGGCACCTGTCGTTAGTTCTTCTTTGGGTATGGATCAAGATTGGTCCATAGGCGGAAGGGATTGGACTGGTAACTCCAATTCGGATTGATCATCTTACATGGTACTGAACGCAGGGAGTGAGGGTCATTGTGGCCAAGGAGATAGTATGTTGTAATGTACCATCACTCCCCTTAGGACTCCCCCAAAATTAATTTGGCCTAATTATAATGAGGTCAATAATGAGACCAGTTAATTGACATGGCAGGGTAATTCTAACGAATTCTAATTTGGCTATTCATAACAAATTTTAAGTGGCATTTGGAATCCATTGTTCTCATTGATAGACTGATTGGTTCTTAATTGGTTTCTGTTTTTCAACAGGTTATCGTTTGGCTGGTTGTTTAATAAACAGTTGCGGCCAGTTCATCCATATTTATGTGGTCTGTGTTTTTATTTGAGTAAGTGCCTTATTTCCTGTGCGGGGACAAATTAGTTTTATCCTTGAAGGCAGTTAGGATAGAAGGCTATAAGGAGCTGCCTAACTGAATCAGACCAATGATCCATCTTAGCCCAGTATTGTCACAACATGACATGTCAGCAGGGTTTCAAAATGTGGCTCTCCAGGGTCTCTGGAAGAGGCCTCATCGAGGCATGCTACCAGAGATCCTAAATCCAAGATACTGGGGATTAAACTTGGGACCTTATACGCAAAGCATGCACTCTACCACCTGAGCCACGGCCTTCCCCATATGTTTGATTTGTGACCATACGCTTGAGTCACTGCATTTCATATACTCACTAGATTAATTTCTCCCCCAGTACAAAATTAGAACTAGAAATGCTACTTCATCACAGGGCTCTCAAGCTCTTCAAGTGGAAGTTGTGCAAACAGCTGCAAAGTAGATAAAGTTGCCAAAACTCAGTGTCTTTGCATTATTTATTATTATTATTATTAGCAAGCATTTATATATATATATATTTATTTTATAAACTTATTACCCCGCCCCTCCTTCCACAGGCAGTTTGGGGAAGTTTACAGCAATACAAACAATTAAAACAATTAAAACACATAATAAAAGGAGGAAAAAAGAAAACTTGGGACCTTACATGCAAAGCATGCACTCTACCACCTTTCGTCCAGGTGCCATAACCCGGACGAAAGCTGGACTGAGAGGGATCAAGAAAACTGATGCGATCAAGATGCCCCTGAAGCTGCAGAGTCACTATATAGCACATGCAGTGTACCTGGTGCTTTACAAAGTAATTGAATAGACACAGTTCCTGCCCTAGGGCTTACAATCTGGGGGGATGTGAGGTCCCAGGTGCATAAACTTGACTTGGTTACATCAAGAATGATGGCTGGTTGGTCAATGTGGTGAGGATATGAATACACAGGCCTCTGGTAACAGATTGTACTGGATGGAGGGTATCTGCAGGAGTTAAGTGAGGGGAGCGAGGGCAGAGTGGAAGAGGTGGATCTTGAGGAGGGATTTGAAGGTACGAAGGGAAGGGGTGAGGTGGATGTGGGCAGGGAGGGAATTCCAGGCATGGGGGGCAGCTAGGGAAAAGGGACGAAGGTGGTTAGGGGAGCAGGGGAGGTGTGGGAGGGTGAGAGAGGGGACAAAGGAGGAGCAGAGTTTACGGACTGGAGTACAGAGGGAAATTAGTGCAGAAAAGTAGGGGGTAGCAAGGTTGTGAAGAGCTTTATAGGTGAAGACTATATGCTTTGCTACATTTGCATTGAGAATAGCCCTTGGCCTGCCACTAGTGGTTGCCAGCAAGGCCCCTTGTCGTGCTTCCCTCGGAATGGGGCAAGGCAGGCGGCCAGTGCTCGCTGCTGCATCAAAGACTGCTGCAGCAGAGAAGTTAGCAAAGGCTGGGTGGGCCAGCGTGAAAGGAGCCAGGCTCAGACAGCATTGCCTGACCAACAGGCTTGCCAGCAGGAAGAATTGCAGCGCAGCCTGGAACGGCCCTCCCAGAGAGGCACGGCCCAGCATGGACACTTCAAGCCTCATTCTGGGCTTGGAGTCGGGCTCAAATGACAATAAAATTAATTCTCACAAGAATTAATTATTCGGAGCCAAACACTGTTAGGATACAGGGATGGGTGATTTCAGTTGCTGTTTTCACTAGTCTTTGTGCACTCTTGCAGGGGTCCAGTACTGTTATGCTGTTTTTTTGTAGGAAATAAGTAGTTTTTTGGAGTCATCTCCTTAAGAGATGGGGAAGCGACATCTGGTGCAAAGGCAGGGCATGGCAAGTGCCGGGGCAGCATCCCTGGGAGGGGTGTTCTGCAAGGCAGGCAGGGACAGGCATGGTCCCCAATCTTTCAGCACCCAAATTCTTACTCCTGTCTAGAAAGTACATTGTCCCCTTTGGCCATGGCCAGTAGCCAGAGGCCAAAGGGGAGGCGTTTTAGGTAAGAAATTGAGGCTGGTACTAGAGTGCACATCCAGGCCAGTTTTTTGTCAGTTATGGTTAAGCTGTTATTGCTTGTTAGTACTGGATCCAAATTGTTTAAGGGAAATTACCCCTACCAGCCTAATTCCAATTTGAATGAAGATTGTGGCTGTTAAAACCCAACAACTGTAGTGTTTTCCTTGTCTCATTCTGAATTCACCAATAAATTGTATTAGTGTGGTTTAGGACATGGCATTGTGGCAAGTAATAACCAGCATATGCAACATATTTCAAGCTCTTTCTAATCCCACTTGACTTCAGCTTTTCCCACCCAGTCGCAACTTCTGTTTCTTTCTTTCCTGCCTTGACTAATCTCTGGTTCCTGGGAATGACCCTTCACTGCCCCTTTGGTGGGGGAGTAGTTGGTTGACGCTCCCCTTGCAGAAGGCAAGAAAAGGAGGGAACAGGGAGTGGGGCTGCAGATGATGGAGTCAAAAACGGATTATTGTGTCTGGAAGAAATTCTGGTGTCAGAGAATCTTGTTGGGTGAGGGGGGAGAAGGTAGTTTAAAAGATAGGAGTCTACCTTTGAGGATTGTCAGATTTAGGCTGGGCGCTTCTGAGTGGAGCAAGCATCCACTCAAGTACTGCAGGTGCAGTTTGTTGCCATTTTATTATGGGGACAAGAAAGAATTTTCCCCATCTGCTGGGTTGTTTTTTGTTTGTTTTTTCCTTTTTTGCCTTCCCCACAGTATTGCTAACCTCTGTAGTTGTTGTTCTTTCTGAGCATCCAAGGGTGCGTGGATCCGAGCTCTGGGATGATGTAAATAATGGGGAGGAGGGTCTGTCACAACGAGGTCCAGTGCAACAGGAAAAGAAGAGATCTTACTTGAGACATCTCCTTATGAGATGTGGGGATGCAGTGAGACACTAAGAGTATGTGTGGCCCATGGCTTTGATCCCTGTGAGAGGATACGTGCAATCCACAGATGGTGTCAGAATCTTTTCCCTTTCTCCAGAGCCTATTACGGGTCTGATGGGTGGGCCCCAGTGACCAGCACATCCTGAGGCAGGGTTGTAGCCTGGTTGTAGACAGGGAAGGGATGTTGCCAGAGTGTTTGGGAACCTCAGAAAATACCCTGTTATGCTATAGTTGCATGGTAAGCAGCACTGGTTAGCACATGGTTAGGTTAAAGGAGAGGTTTCTTCCCAGACTGGTTATTTCCATTCAATGAATAGTTGCAGTCATTTAAACCCATAACTATGGGTGAAAACAGACATGATGTTGGTAGGAGTGTGCATGTCATTTTAGTTGTTACAATAATGATAATGAAAATTGTCATTTTCATTATTGTTACCGCAATAACAAAAATGACAAATAATAATAATGAAAATAGAAATGAAAATGACATTTTATTTTTGAAATAAAAGGAAAACACTGAAAAACATATTTCTGGCTATAACCTTTTTGTTTCTTATCACTTCTAATGAAACTTGGGGAGGTTGTGACTCCAATGGAGGGCACTATGTGTACCACGTTTCAAAACAATTAAAGGAAACCGATTTAAGAAGCAATTGAATATTGTGATTTTATTAAAAGCTCCATACAGAGTCATGGCTATATCTTCTTTATCTTCCATCCAATTTGCATGAAACCTCTGGATATTATGTCCCTACAAAAGTGTAACATTCCTGCTAATTTTCAGAATTATTGGATAAAGGGTCCTGATGGTGTAAGACATTAACTTGAAAATACATTTCCAGCCATAACATGTTTATATTCCATCCTGTTTACAGGATATTTGGCAGGAGTGTATCTTATACATTCCTTGTCATCTCCACCAAACTGCAGGTCAATTTGATAAAGGGACCTAATTTTATAAGCAATTTATGTTGTCCCCTTGAAGACTATTATTCAGATAAATAGCAGCACATGTAGTGCCAGTCAGAGGCAGGCACCTGGCATGGCAGGGGGAGAGGGGATGTAGGAGGGAGGACGTGGAGCAACCCAAAAGACTGAAAGACAAATTCACTGGCCAATTACTGCATGCTTTCCAGCTTTACAGGACCAATCGGTAGTGGCTTTGAGGCAGGTATAGGGGGTGGCCCTGAGGCGAGCATAGAAGGGACATAACTGGGACTTTGTGGATAACATCCCAGCAATCAGGAGACATAGTTTACACATCCAGGCTGGCCAGTTATCATCACAATCACATCCTGCAGCACTGTGACAGAGGACATAATAGAATCTATATTGGCTATTTCCTGAACAGATGCTTCTGACTTCCCAGTAACAAGTGGGGGGGAGATGTTGGGATGGTCACAGCACAGAATGAGGATATTTTATTGACATTTCCACTGGCCAATTGACATAACAAACCGATCTTATACCACAGGGACACGTAAAATAATCCCTCGCATAGTCTCCTTCTCTGCATATGCTGTTCAGGCATATAAAATTGGGACCCTTTATCACATATTTATGACATTTGGCAGAGATGACTGTGATAGTGTGATATACAGTCCTGTCATATTTCATGTACCACCGGTTGGACTACAAAGATGTTACAGTCAGACATATATTTATAAGTGAATTGCTTATAACACCAGGACCCTTTATCCAATGCTTCTGAAAGTTGGAAGAGATACTAAATATATGGAGGGGTAGAAACTTGCCAAGTTTAATCTACTTTAAATGTGAGACAAAGAAGTTACAGTTAATAATGTATATGAAGATTTTTGCAAAATAATATAATTCAACTGCTTCTACAATTGGATTCCTTTATCCAACCTTTTGGTAATTTGGTATACTGAATGCCTTCCATTGGAAGTATAAGCCCTCCATGAGTCAGCCAAATCTAATGAAAAACAAAAAAGGTACAGCTATAAATGTGTTTACCATTGGTTTAAATGGAAAACAAAAGCAAAATAAAATGACAATTCGATATTTATGAAAACAAAAACAACAGATTTAAATAACAAAAATGAAAAAAAAATGAAAATGACATGGGCCCCTGGTGTACACCTCTAGATGTTGGCCTGCTGTGGCCCGGGACTCACCACACTTCCGTTTCCCCACTGGCCCACGATTGCTCCAAGACAGGTAGGTGGCTGGCCTGGAATGACTATTCCAGATGGTCCTGGGTGTTCATTCTGGGGTAAAGGCCACCCGCACAGCACAACATGGGCCACAGCAGACCAATGTGTTTGTTCAACAGTGCCATCCCCACCGCAGGGCAGGGGCCACAATGGTCAGGAGCATGGTTGGTCACCATGACTCCTCATCATGGTGGGAAGAAGGGCAGGGGTGTGGTTGGTCACCCTCATGTCTGTTGTGGCTCAACTTACCCAGGGTGGGCTGGTGGGCAGGTAGCAGGATGGCCCTCCGGGAACAGGCTCATTTGGTTGTTGTCCCACCCTGTCCCAGAGAGTGGTGGCCGCTGTTTTCACCCTATATCTTTGCCTTCATCTGTCGATGAGTCGATAAACTATTCTTTTCCTCCTCACATTAACTTCTACTTGGTTAAGTGCTGTTAAGTGTTAAGTCTTCTCTCTCCATCTTCCTATTCTTTGTTGCTGTTATACGTCAGTTATAATTTTTCCCCTCATCCTGTTCTCTGCTCTACTTCTTTTCTGGAGAGAAATTCATTTCTTATTTTTCTCCCCTCTTTTCCCATTGTAGCAGAGAAGAGGAAGAGGGAACTTGGTGCCTACATGCTCTATACTGAAGAAGGGTTCCAAATAAAGAATACTGTCTTCCACAATTTCAGGGAAAACACCAAAGGAAGGTTCAAGAACTAGCAACACAAAGGGTGTTTTCATCAGATGAACGTGGGGCTGCCCAGCCCCAGAGCTGCTCCAGGAGTGCACCTCTGTGTATGCCCACTCCCAGTCCCACCTAGGTTCAGATCAGATGAACCCAGTGCATTTCCCAGATTACTATCCATCTGCGCCACACACATCCCAGAGAGTTGTGGGCTAGAGCATCTGCAATACTACAATGTTGCCTGGAGAATGGCCAGCTGGAAGTGGAGCATCAGAGTGGGTCCATGCATCAGATGGACTGCTCCTCTGCTTTGGGCGGGTGCCCCAAGTTTGGCTGGCCTACTCTGCCTGCACATCTGGCGGTGTGCTTTTATACAGATGGGCCACCAGGGGGTGAAGCAGGCTGGCACAGCCAGAACCAGGACAGTCCATCAATCAAAAACTACCAGAAGTAATGCCAGCAATTTCCTGGATATTTCCTCACAAGAAAGTAAAGTTATAGAAATGCAATACACTCTCAATTTTTCTCAAGAAAAGCTACGCATTTGCAGCTGTGACTCAGGTAACAGTAAACTCAGGAGAAGAGAATGTGCAAATAAAATTCCTTAAAGTGTCAAAAAATGTAAAAAGACAACAGTGAACAGCTAGGAAGCTTTTTTTTTTTTTTTAATGAAAATGTCCATTCTATTACATGTCCTATGTACTGCAGCTTCACAGTCATCATATTAAGGGCTTTCATTACCTCCTTTGGATTTTAAATTGAATGTCAAATATAATTTGGAAGAGATAGAAATAAAAGAGTAAAAGCACCCAGGGAGAGAACATAATAGCTCAGGTTTTGTAACATTTGCTAAACATAAGGCTCGATAAGTCACTATATATTATCTTCTATGAACTGGGGGGCGGAGGGGGGAAGCGATGCATGTATGTACTTCAACCAAGTATGCATTGTAAACAACGTTGTCAACATTGCTTTAAAGTGCAACCTCTACACAAGATGCAGTGCAATTAGGAAAGAAAAACACTGTCAGCTTCTGGGCTCACTAAGACAAATAAGAATGAAATTTGAAAAGGGGCCATTAATTTTTGATGCCATGGCATTCAGGCTCTCAGCTTTAGCTCTTCTTCTAGAGTTGGAACAGGTGGTGGATTTGCTACATGTGGTTACCTGCACAGATATGCGGGAACCCCTTTGGGAATTAGTCAGGTTTCTGGATACCTGAAAGGATACCCACAGGTAGTGAATCATATCACCATCCCTCCTGCTTACCTGATCCCAGGGGATGAAACAACAGAGAGAGCAGAGATGGGATCTTTTGGGGAGGGGTGTAGATGTCTGCTCTGCAGTCTGGGACAGGTGACTAGAGCATGCTCAGGCCTGAAAAGCAAACCAGGAGTGCACTGAGGCCGTTTTTATTCGAGGCGCTGAAAAACACCTCCTGAGTCCCGCGTTTAGAGAAAAGGCATGCGGGGAGTGCTTAGTTTACATGCTCCCCATGCTGCCGGAAGTGACATGCTCCCCGTTGTCGGCAGCACGGGGAGCATGTAAACACTCCTCGCGCGGCTTGTCTTCCAACGTGGGACTCAGGAGGCGCTTTTCAGCGCCTCGTATAAAAGCAGCCTGAAATGCACTTCTGGTGCCTGTATATTCTCTAGGTAGCCAACCCAGGTTTCAAAGCAGGCCCTGACACTGTTGGGACTTGGTCCTGAAACTACAGCCTCAAGGCGTGGCTGGTGGCTGCTGTTTCTCTGAGCCACCATCTGGCATGTGCTTGAGCTGTTTGCTCTCCTACCATTGTGTGTTCTCTCCACCCCCACCCCGCATGCGGCTCTTCCCTAACCTGATTTAATCTCTTGACACACTGACCAACTTCCTGCTTGGCTCTCAGCCTTATTTATGGCTTCAAACTTGCTAGGAAGTTGATGGAGCTTCTGTTGCTGATTCTGCTGCTGTTGCTGACTCTTGCTGCTGTTGTTCTGATCCATATGCTTGGATCTTTCTTTACTCAGGTTGTGTTTCTCATTATTAGCTTGCTTAGTTGTGTTCCTTTTCCCTTGTTTAAGCTTGCTCTTCTTTTCCTCCTCTGTGTTGAAGGTATTTCCCTCTCTGTCTTTCCCCATCTCCCTTGTCTATTATTATTCATTTATTTATTATTTATTTAAATAACTTATACCCCGCCCCTCCTGCTAAAGCAGCTTGGAGTGGCTAACAAAGCATAAAATATGATAAAAATATAATAATAAAACAAATACAATATAAACACACAGTAAAACATTCCCGTACATGGATACAGTCAAAACACATCAGTCCTCCCTCCCTAACCCAGTCCCCACACCCTTCACCCATCTCCCTCACTGAAAGCCTGGAAGAACAAACTATAACTCTGCATGTTCAGTTCTTGCTTCTGTTGTAGTTGGCATATTGCTGGGTGTGTCCTGTCTCCCCTCACCTCCCCTTAGCACACCTTGTCCCCCCTTGTTGTAGCCTTAGGTTGCTTTTAGATGAGCAGGAAGATCTCGAGCATTGAAAAACACACTTTGAGAAAAGTCACATGTGGGACTATTAGATGCACCAGAAAGCGCTGTCCGTCATTGGAATCACAGCTCATGCATTATTTTTAACAATGCATTTGAAAGACCTTGATATTGAGGTGTTTCAAATGTGGTTTTAAAAATAGTGCATGAGCCATGATGCCAATGACAGCCAGCGACTTCCAGTGCGTCTCGTAAACGCCCCCCGGTGCAACTTTTCTTAAAGCACGTTTTTCAATGCGCTAGATTGGCCCGCTTATCTAAAAGTGGCCCTAGTCCTTAGCACCTTTTTGTGTACCCCGTTTTCTTCCCCATATGCTCATAGTACCTTGCTTTTATATCTTGTTCCCCCTTCAAAGTATCCTGGACTCTTCACCTAGTTGCTTGTTCAGTGCCTTGTTCCCTCTTTTCTTAAGCTTCTCATAGTTCCTTCCTCAGTGTCTTGTTCCCCCTTCATGGTTCCCTTCCCTTCACCTAGTTCCTCCTTCAGTGCTTTGTTCCATTCCATAGTTTCCCTAGGTTTCTAATAGTCCCTCCATCTGTGTCTTGTTCCCCCTTCAGAGCTTCCTATTGTCCTAGTAGCTCCTTGTGTGTTTTGTCTTTCTTTTGTTCAGTGTTTTGTACTTGTTTTATCCCCTTACAGAGCTGCCCTGTCCTTATAGTTACCTTAGCCCTTCCTCCCTCTTGGTAACACCTGCATGCTGTATGTGTGTTGTCCTTTCCCTCTTAAAGCACCTGCATCTTTGTGGTCTTCTCAACTCCTTCCCTCTTATCTAGTTATTCTTACTGTCTGGTTTTTCCTTACCATTCTAAGCCCTAGCTTCCTATATACCTGGTTCCCCAACCCTTCCTTGTTTGTCTAGTCCTCACTTGCCCTGTTTACCCCTTGTTGACTCCTGTACCTTCTGCTATCAGCTCCTTTTGTTCATCTCCTTCCTGAAATTGTATATTGTATATCTCTCATTCGTCTTTTCCATTTAAAGCATTTCTGTCAACTCCATTATAGTGCAGGGACAGCCAGTAGAACAGCTTAACATTTATAGAAGTTAAGGCAGAAACAGCTATTTATTTATCTGAATGTCAAAAATTTAAATAGCAAGAACAGATATGTGGGACTTGTGTCAATGTCTGGCAAATATCAAATACCACTGGGGCCAATCCCATGCCCCACAGATGCTGTGCACAGCCGTGCACGCACAAACAGTGCCGACCTCCATTGTGCCTCACAGAAAGTGCGCTCATGTGCATGCAGGGATCCACATGTGCAAAATGCTCAGTGCGCATGTGTAGGCCAGCTGCCCTTTTCTAAAATGGCGCTGATGACATTTTGGGAAAGGGCAAGCATGCGCAGAATGGCCCTGACAGCCATTTCACTCATGCATAGTGTTTGTTTTGGTTTTTTATAACAAAAATGAATGTATTTTCCCTTCATTTTCATCCATTTTTGTTACCCTGGACTATCATTTTTGTATTTTAATTACTAAAATGAACAGAGCTTTGTTAATTTTAGTAATTACAAAAATAAAAAGAATAGTAATTTAAAAAATAAAATGAATCTGTCACACCCTGTGACAGAGCACAATAACAAAGACTGGCTTCATGATACTGGAAATCCTAAAGACCTCACCAGAGGTTAGTTAGGGCTATAAAAGCCCGTGGCAAACACAGAGGAGTTGTCAGTTGACTGAGTCAGTTGGAGGAGGCAGCTGAGGAGAGCACACCTCTACAGGGACTCTACTGACCAAACCAAGACCCATGAAGAGCTGAAGGAAGACCCAGAAGGAAATCACTTTATCTGGAGGCTAGAGAAGGAAACCAGGCCTCAAAGACCGAGAGCACCAGGAACAAGGTGGAGTTGTTGCTGTTTACATGGACTTTGAGAAAGAGTTGATGTTGAATATTAATGATAGAAGGACACACCTTTGATGGGACAAGCCTTCCATTGGTGGGTACAAGGATTGGCTGTAGGGGTGTATGTGGAGGCCAGCTGTTAAATTGGGGTTACCTCATGGTTATATTGAGAATCAGCAGGTACATCAAGTTTATGTGACAGAGGTGAGCTACAGTCCCCATTACCCTGAGAGATTCTTGGGACTCCCCTGTGGCACACCCTTAGTGAATATGATATGAGGATTCATCCAGTGAAGAGAACTTTAAATTTCCCTGCCAATTATTGAAAACTCTCTTTTATTTATTTAAAAAGAAAGAGTTTAAAGTTGCAATTATTATGTGTTGAGAAATTAGGCTGAGGTAACTGAGTTACCATAATTCAAATATTATATTTGCCCTGCACAACAGTTTATTTCACAGGTATTCTCATTGATACCAATGGGTTATTTATGAAGAACAACATTTAGTGAGAAAGGGTATCAAAATATGGCCTACAGAGATCTTACTTACTCTAAGGACAGGGTTGCTCAAGTCTCCAACCACCAAGATCCATGCACTAAAATCTTTATATGACTGAGAACCGCAAGACACACACACGTGTATGCATAATAAAGCTGAAATGAGTATCTGCTACTATCTGACAACTGGCCAGATATTGTGTTATCCGTGGTATCCAATATCTGGTTGGATAACAATTGGTATCTCGTTTAGTATCTGGTGGTTATCCGATTATCTTGATTACCATTTATGAATGTACCTTTTTACAATATTACTGTTTAATTACCATTTGAATTAATTTTTTTATCCCCTCCCTTTGTCCGGTCTGGTCTGGTTATGCAGTAAGTGGTAATGTGGTTTACTCATCTGTGGTATCCAAGTAGCTTCACATCATTGCATGGGGTATTGTGATCTCACTAGCACCTGAAGTGGTAGCAACAATAGTTCTTAAACAGGGCCAGATCCATGTAGACAATCCCACCACACAGGGCCCCTTGTTTTTTTTAGGAGGGAGGGGCACAGAGCTTCCCACATCATAAGGTTCATGAATAAACTGACATCATTGAGTGTATACAATATGGACCCACAGAACCTAAACAATGGGAAGCCTGAGCCTATGAAGGGCCTGTAGGCTCTTCAGCCCTCCCCCCCGCCTGCCGTAACACACGTGGGCCACGATTAAACTAGAAATAACAACAAATGAACCTGAAATGCTGGGAGCCCTGGCCTCTGAAGGGAATAATATGTTTAATAGAACATACAAATTAACTATTATTATTATTTTATTATTAACAAACATTTATATAGCGCCAGCTAGGGCTTACAATCTGAGCGACAGGAGCTGGGGGAGAGACATAGGAAGGGGAACAGAGGGAGAGACAAGGGGTCTAACATTCATGAAGATGCGAGGTCTCAAGTGCACGTACTTGGCTTGGTTACGATGAGAATGACAGGTTTGGGGATAACTACAGTATCATGTCCTTTTTCTAATGAGTGTGCTAATGTGTGTCTGTCAAATGTCCGACAATTTTTCTCAGGATCACGCCTTCTTTTGATCCAACACTGTTCCTAGAGCACAATTAAAATTCATGCTTTTTCACATTACACATAGCATCTAAGGGTCTTAATGCACTTTGAAATTATGGGTAAAAACAGATGTGATTTGGCCCACTGTGGCCTGGGACTCACCAACATGTTTGTTTAGGCACTGCCAGATGTTAGCCCAGAACAGATAGGTGGCTAGCCCGGGCTGTGTCCTTGAAAAATCTCCAAGGGCAGAGCCCAGGCCAAGGGCTGCCCACGTTGGCCAATGCAGGCTAGCACGTTTTTCTGCCCTGCCATACCTTCCCTGGGGCAGGGATGCCATGGCCAGGCATGGCTGTCCATCATAGCAGGAGGTGAGGCACTGAGTGCAGGGTGTGGGCGAGTTGCCCGCCCATTTGTTTCGCTCCCTGCCCCACACGTGGAGCATGCAGACAGCAGGATGGCTCTCCAGCCACAGGCACATTTCTTCGGTGTCCCTCCCTGACCCGGGCTAGGTCAGCTGCAATTTCCTGCCCCAGGCCAAGTCAGACAACCACCATGCCGGCCACACATCTGTTTTTACCCAAAGTAGTCTTGAGTTTTTAAATAAGTGTTACTCCCATTTTATAGATAGGGATGCACAGAGTATAGTTTGGTTTGTAACATGCCACAACTAAACAAAGACCTGTGGTCTAAAACATTTGTTGAACGTGTGATCACAAACAGCAAATTTTAACCAAGGGCCTTTGTAGTCAAATAGCACAGAGTGAACATGTGGGCAATCTTAGCTTTGGAACGGAACAATTCCCCTGCCACTGCACTGACCTCTTTCGAAGCCAAGTGTATAAAAAAGATAGCATGGGATGTGAAGAATAAAGAAAGAAAAATCCACAGAGCAGTGAGGGATTTTTTAAACCCCCATGAGGGCTCTAGTGAGTTTAGTGATATTGCTTGATCAAACAGCCTGTCATAATACACAGTATATGCACTGCAGTCAGTGAAGTTAACCAATTCCATATTACTTTAAAGTATTTTCTTTATTTTCATTCCTTTGTGTCCTGCTATAAATGTACACTAATGATAAATACTGTTAGTCTATTTTATCTATGAAACCTTAAACCATTCACAAGGAACACTACCCAAGGTATTACTCGAATCACTGTTAACATGGCCCTTAGCTATCAGGAACTGAACTGCAATTCTTGTTGCCTAAGATTAGGGGGCACCCAAGCTGCCCAAAATTAGGAGTGTCTTTCTCTGCTGTGGGCACACAGGGAGGGTTTGGGGAAAACGTTAGACTTCACATGTCCAGACGTTTTGGAATCCTTCACTCTCTATGTCCCATGATACTCCCTCCTTCCCTGCCTCCTAATGCAAGGTGTCTGCCCCATTTGTAACTATGCTTCTATTTCACATCTCAAGGTCTCAGGCACTGATAGTAGTAGCCCATCTGGGAGAGTACATCCACCTATACCACACATGAGAAGACAACAGAAAAAAAACAAAACAAAAAAACAACAGTGGTGGGAACTAATCTGGATGGTGGAGCTGCTACAGAATCAAGGTACACGTGCCTCATAGGATGAAAACAGACATTAGACTAACTCCACTTTAACACCATTTCTTATGGATGTTTCAGGACTGCATAGGACACCAATACAGCCCTGCAAGCCCCCAGCATCT
Organism: Sphenodon punctatus; assembly: GCA_003113815.1. Lineage (NCBI taxonomy): Eukaryota > Metazoa > Chordata > Lepidosauria > Sphenodontia > Sphenodontidae > Sphenodon > Sphenodon punctatus. The sequence goes on along the minus strand of QEPC01004437.1, from coordinate 510,202 downwards.
CCATCACATCAATGGGAGTTACCTGCTGTAACCGATCCCACGAAACCGGACCAGATAGGGCATTCATAACCTCAGGTATTTCCACTGACTCAAGTGCAGCATTGAAATCATGGTGGATATAAGTGATTGTATCCGCAAAATAGTCTATAAACAAACAGTGAGCACTGGAAGATTCCAGTTCCAGGCCGAGAGAGGCTGGACTGACCAGCGCCTTCACCACCTAGAAAATCTCAGCTGGACATGACTTTGCGGATGCTGTGATGGTAGCAAAGAAACTCCTCTTTGCTGCCTGCATAGCCATGGCATAGGCCTCAAACGTCGCTCTATGCTGCAACTGGTTGGCTTCAGTGCAAGTGTGGCACCACCGTTGCTCCAACCATCTCCCCTCTTGCTTCAGCTGACACAGGTCCTCTATAAACCACGGGGCCCTGTGTTGCCTATGCTCAGGAAGCAGATGCCTGGAAGCCATCCAGTCGAAGGACTCAGACAGCAAGGTGTTCCAGAGAAAAACGAGGTCATCAAGTGATCGGCCATCAAGGTCGGAAGGTATATCCCGGTAGGGCTGAAGTGGAAACTCCTTTTTCTGCGCCACTATTTCATTACACCATTTTGGAATTGTCCATGACTTTCTGCTGCTTTTCTGCTGGCATTCCACTAATTCCACATCCTTTGCTTTGCGACATCAGAATTATCAGAAAGTGTCAGAATAATCTCCGAAAGTGTTGGAATAATCTTGAAAAGCATCGGAAGAAACATTGTTCCACTACTTTGCACAGTGACTGCATGTCGGAAAGTGCCGGCGTAAGTAGCGGAATGAAAGTAGCGGAATGGCAGAAGTAGCTGAATGAACGTCTCTATGGCACTGTGCAACCCATTCTGGAAGAGCTCTTTCCATCAGAAACAGTTACCACAGCAGCTTGCCGGTTCAGCCCAACCCCAAAGCATAGTTGATGGTGCTCAGCGCCATTCAGGAAACATTCCGCACCTCAAAGGATCTACTTTACTCTTAAAATGTGGTACAGGACATTATGTTATGAATGGTCTGCTTGCAAGAGTACCCAAAATAGTTTTGCAGCTCTCCTGAATTATTAGTTGAGCTTTTCTTTTTTTCCCCTTTTCCAGGTGAATAAGACACTCTTTGTTTTTCAGTAAGTATTCCACACAAGGTTTCTCTGAGAGGCCTTTACTGTTGGGGCTGATTTATCACACTCTGCTGAAGTGCTGCCCAAAAGCTAGTGAAAATGAAAACAATTACAAAAGCGTGCTGGCACTGCTTACAAAACAGGAGGCATTTTTCTTAAGTTGCAACAAAACCTGTTTGAATTATCGCCAGACTTCTCTCCCCAAACTGCACATGAAATAACTGAAAATTAAAAAGAAAATGACTAGTGCTGTTACAGCCTGTGTGGTGATCTATGGGGCGGTGTACCACCATTCCCATATTAGAAGTGTGACTGTGGAGTGACTGCAGAACAGAATGAGTTCCGGAAGGAATCCCAAGCTTCCCAACTAAAATTTGTGAGTTGGAAAGGAACCTTAGGACATGACAACCTCTTTCAACCTCCTCTACAGCTTAGCTGCTTTTAAGACACTATGAACACTGCCAATGGAACACTGCTTTGGAAAAGTTAACTTGGAAATTCCTCAAGATTAGGAGCTATTGAAGAACCAACCATGCCAACATTATAAAGAGATCATACATCTCACTCCCTAAATTCCATGTATTTGTGAGGTATGCGGCTACAACAGGACAGGAGGCAGAATAATCGTCCAAGATTCTGCAATTAAATACCTGAGTACATTTAGCCTAGGTCATCCCTACAGCTTTTCATTCCAGGGTAACTATATGCTGAGACTGCAGGAAGGATTTCACCTGATTCATACTAGAGTAGTTTACCCCAGAGTAACTGGTATAGTTTAACCAAGGAAAGTGGATTATTTTCTGCATGCTCTAGTGGTTACCCTGGGCTCTGAGCTTTCAGGGAACAAGCTCCAAGACTCTCAGCCCACTAGAAGTAGGTGGGATTTGTAAGACACTCACAAAAGCCTTAGTTAAATGGAAAGAGAGGAAACCAAAAGTGATCATAATTACTAAGGCTGAAACGTGATCTCGAGTTTTTCTTGACGTCATTGAGAATCATGGTTCTCGACTCGTTTTAAGTGAGAAACAGTAATTGAGAAAAATGCCAATTCTTGACATTTCTTGGTCAAGAAATTTTCCTCAAAATACTGTTTACTGTTTAGCACAATTTAGCACGTCAATTTACCACGTGCCACTTACCATGTACCATGCTCATTTCGGTACTGAGCATTCACGAAATGACATTTTCCGCATGCACATTATCAGGACAAAGGCAGTACATGGTAAATTGGTATACGGTAAATAGTAAATGTGATAAATGATATTTTGAGAAACAATTCTTGACCAAGATTTCTGTCTGTTATTGAGATTGTACTGAGAACTCGGTGTCAATTCTCGATTCTCGTGATATTTTTAAAAGAAAAACATTGATTCTTTTTTCAGCCCTATCTTTGGGGTTTTCATGGTTAAGGGGGAAAGACTGTTTCCACACTAGCATCTTACCCTACATTTGGGACGATCAGGGAAGTATGAAAGCACCCCTCCTCCTCCATTTCAGCAATCCAGGAGTCCTGTTAATGTAGACAGCACTAGCACAAGAAGAGTATGGAGTGAGAAATAGAGCAAAACAAGTCTCTTAAAGAAGAGCAGTTTTCACCATTACACCATGCACTTACCTTGAGGCACTCATGACCCACACTAATGGCTCCCTCTGGAATGTGGGCCAAGGGGGAAGGATTATTTCTTAGGGTGTTTTAAAATAAGACATGTCCATGCATGGCTTCCCACTGTCCACATGTCAAACTGCTCGTGTGAACGTGGAACATGGGGAAGCACACTCCTGTGACCCACGCACTGACCACTCATGGCTACTCGCAGAGCACTCCTGAAAAATCTGGAGTGCCCCATGCGGGGTAAGACAAAGGCGTGTGTGGGAACAGGAGTTCACACATCCCCTGCTTGTATGAGCTGGGGCGGCCACCCATGCCAGTGGACAGGTCCGCAGTCCAGCTGCCTCCGCAATCCCACCCACAGCCTTGCCAGAAGCTCACTGGGAATCTCTTAAAGTACACATGCACAAAATACAACACGTGTTGGCTGAAAGCACAACAAACCTCCTTGCTATGGACAAGAGAAGAGCCAACACCATAGAGGACAGCTCAGGCTGCAGCTTCCTGCTTGTCCCACCCAGTAATATGCACCTCTATTGTAGCCTGGGACTGCCAGCAGCTGCAGCGGCGGCACCATCTCATGGGCAGGAAGGGGTTACTGGCTTCATGTTTCATGGAAAAGTGTGGGCAGTTGGGCGGAGATTAGGGTGGGGAGTGCTGCTGGGTGGGGGAGGAGGGGAAACTGCTGCTCATGAATTGTTTGCACAGTTGGTCCATGGTGGAGGGAGTGTGTGGAGTCTGCCTGAGTGGGTGCGGTGGGCACCCAGGGACCTGCCTGTTAGAATCCCTCCCCATTCACTCCACATGCTTGGACGCTCTGCAGCTGTGCCACTCAGCAGACATGGAACCCTTTCAAGCCTTGGTCATTTAAAAACACCCTTACTCTCCCTGTTCTGCTACATGCAGGGCCAGACCCTATTGTGAAAATAGCCTAAGTCCACAGGAAGTGCTATCTCACATATAAGATCAATCTTGGACATTCTGTTAGTTTCTCCATGTAATTATTAACCATTTGAGAAGTACATTTGTCCAGAAGAATGAGACTCCAGCACAGACTTATTTTCAGTTGTTATTTCTTTCCTCTTTCCTACTGGTGAGAAACCAGCTAAAACAGTAATTTTAAAAAGTATTTAGAAGGACAGGTGCTTTTGGCAGACGGAAAGACCATATTTTGAGGACTGAATCTGTTTCCCCAAAAATCTATCACAGGGAAGTTGTTGAAAATATTCAAGTTTCCAGAAAAGGAAGTAGCAAATGTTCTATAGTGCTACTTAAGCATCTTCCTGCAGTTTGATGACCACAGCAACAGATTATACATGCATATGGTTTCTCAAGTGTTTATCTCTTAAATACTAAAGGCTCTGAGTCTCAAACCACTTCTTTCAGAGTAATTCCATTAAAGCCAATCAGGCTATTCTGTAGAACAGCAGATTTTAAATCTCAGACAATTTTATGTGTATTATATCCATTTTAAGGAGTGGGGGCAGAGGTATGTGTAAGAGTTAAAGAGAAATCAAGTTCATATCATCCCTGCATCATGTGTATTGTTCAAATGAAAAAAACCTATCCATTGACCATCCTTGTTAAAATGATGAATACTTGATTGCTTAATTATTTGAAATGATTACTATATATTACTGTAGCTGTTGTCTAGATGTCATTTTATGCAATTCTTTTGCCACAGTCATCTATCTTTTCAAATTCCATGTCTATCCTATAGACATTTGTGAAGACCTTAAGAATACAGAGGGACACATAAACCAACCACGGCCCCACTTACTAACTTGGGAAATACGTAATGATTGCAGCATTTTTTTTGAACTCAACATATTTGGGCTCCATACCATTTCTTAGAATATCAACCAATTAAATGCAAACCTATATAGAATCATAGAATTTAAAGTTTGGAGGGTCCTTCAGGGTCATTTAGTCCAACCCCCATAAGATATAAGGCAAGGAAATCCCATCTGGGTTCAGGTAACAAACTGCTCCTGTTCAGCTGATGTCTTGGGTGCTGCTTCACTTATTGTTTAGAGTACCTGACGTGAAAGACGGAATTCAGGTTTTATACCCACTTTATTGAGTAGCCACGTAATACTGCAAAATTCACCTAGCTTTGGTGCCTCAGTTTCCTCATTGGCTAAAAGAGAAAAGAATTCTTCCCTTAATGAAAAATCTTTGGAACCCACAAATGAATAGTAAGTACAAATTATTATTATTAATTATTATTATTATTATTATTATACTTCATAAAACTCCTACATAAGATTTTATATTTGTACAACAAGATTGCACTATTATTTTTATTGTATCCTATCTATATCTGATACACTTGATTGCATACACCTGAGATTTGGGTAGTAGCTGCTGAGGTAGACTTAATGTCTGTATTTAATGTGTTTATTATGTACTCAGGTCTTTATTGCAGTTGTAAATGTATGGTCATGGCATTCCCTGGGTGTCTCCAATTAAGAGGTTTATTAATTTTAAGTCTAATAACCATAACATTTTACCATTCAATATACTGGGTGCTTTAGTTATGTAACATATGCACCACAAATGGCTACCTGGCCTTCATCGACAAAAGGGGAATGGCTATTTTGTACAGTGTGCATTTGCTTAAGTAAGCATTCAATACAGTTTGCCTTCTTATAGGATAAAAACTGTCTTAGTGAAAAACCCAAGACTTTTAGAAAAAAATAGATGAACCATCACAATAACCAACTGTTTATAAAGTATTTTTTTTTATGAGTCAGTGGAAGGATCAATATTCTAGCTATCCTCTTGTCTGCTTTAAAGGACACTAGATTAATCCTGGGTTGCAGAGAAGTGTTCAGTGTTATTCCAAAATGAGCCTGTAAAATTTGTGACGGATACATTCTGTGGTCCCAGCACTTATGATGGTGGGTCCCAAAAATGCACAGAATGTATGGTGGTTGGTCCTGATAAAATGAAGTTATCAAAATTTTACAGAAGATACCAAAAAATCACCACCTGCTATCGCAAAAGCAACAGAATCATGAAGTATATCGTAGGCTCAAAAATGCTAACATTCAGCAATATTCCTGACATGATGGGATTTTCCGTCAATTTGGGAGCAGCTGTTTTTAATTCAGCACTAGTGGTACATGAGTGAGCTCCTGGGTAAGCTCTCAGTGTAATGTGGCTATGCTGCACTGGACCTTTAATCATTGGCTCCCTCAGACTGGTTTAGAAATGAAGACTTGCAGCCTTTAAACTTGTCCTTGCCTTCTCTGTAGATGCAGCAACAATGATGTCATTTAAAAGGTGAGCTAAGTGAATATTCTGAGCTCACAGAAATCCTCAAAGGGAATGAATTTGAATTCATCTATTCATCAAGGGAAAGGAAATAATGAATGATTTGTGAATTAGAAAAACACTATTCATTTTAGCTCTGCAAAGAATTATTTGACAGCAATGACCACAAGTGAGAGGAGAAGCATAAAAGGCATGGAAGAAGATAAAAAGGTCATGAATTACAATGTTTTAACAGCATTTAGAAGAAGTAGGAATACCTTTTACATTCAGTAATGGCAAAAGCAGATTAAATTGACCTTAAGGTGTGCTGTACCTTGCTAGCTCATAGCAGGAGATTGTGCATGATAGGTATGCACAAATTACCTTGATACAGTTTTCAAAAATACTCTATGATATACTCAGAAAAACATTCTAACCCATGCATATTACAAAATGATCGCACTGTTGAGATGTGAATAAACTAAACTTTTTCAAATTGATATATTATGACAATCTTGAAAGAATGCATTTGAGCTAATGGGCTTTTCATTTTGCAATTCAGTGCAATTTAGTTTTTATATAAAAGTGTCCTTCATACACAGTATGAAAAACAATATCTGTACACAGTCAACAATCAGCTAAAGCAAAGAAGGCAGCTTTCGAGGTGACATGGTACCAGAAAATGACCTGGTGCATTTGAAGAAGAATGGACTGAATTACACATAGGTAAGAGCAGCATAAGTTAAAGAGGGTACTTCACAGTCGTGGGAGAGAGAGGTGAAACTAAGCCATGGTGGGCCTGTCACATGTGAAAAAGGTGAACACCCAAAGAGAAAGAAACCTGAAAAGTTATTTTTTGGTTGCAGGTGATTTTGGGATATTTGTAGAGCTACTTGAAAATGCAAATACTACCCATGAATACTATTGTTCATAATACTCAAAGAGAAAGAAACCCAATACCTGAAAAGTTATTTTTTGGGTTGCAGGTGATTTTGGGATGAGTTACTTGAAAATGTAAGCTCGCCCCTTCATTTTCTGGAACAACCCACTCCCCTCCCTGACAGGCAGCCATGGTGACCTAAGAGGCCCAGAACTGCTGCAGACCTCCCAGACCAGGGTAAATCTGAGTGGGCCAACACACATTAAGGTCCGCTTTACCCTGGTCAAAAGTCCTTTGCACAGACTGTGGCAGTGCTTAGCCTGGGCTGTTCTTTGGGGATGGTCCCAAGGAACAGCCCAGACTAAGCGCCGCCACGGCCCATGCAAACCCAGGTTCTGGTCTGGGCTACCATCCGCCCAACCAGGCCAGAGCGGGCTACAATGAGCTACCATATTTTTTTAGCCCACTGTTTCCAGCCAGGTTTGGGAAGTCGCCATGACTGGCCGCTATGGTGGTCTGTGATTGCCTGCCATGGCTGTTTGTCATGGTGGGGGGGTGGGACGCCTCAGAGCAGCATGACACTCCTGGCTGCACTCACGCATGTCCCATAGCCTTAACTGGCCCAGGTCAAGTTGTGAGGGTGGTGTTTGTTTTTAGCATTTTGTTTGTTTGGGGGAAGGTAGGAGTTTTCATTGTTTTAATATTATTGTCATTGTTTTATGAATTGTGTGTCACCCTGAAGGGCGGTGTATAAATTTGAATAAATAAATAATACCTTATAAGTGCACTCCTCACCCATTCAAGTAAATGAGAATTTTACCATGGGTTCAGGTTTGCAGCCCATATTTCTTTGCTCTTCCCCTCATAATTCTGTTCTTGACCCGCTTCTCAGTTTGTACTTGAGCCTAGGCCAAACAGAGAGTTTCTCACAGCTTCCACTACCATCTGTATAGTGATGACACCCAAATCTTTCTCCACCTTCACTTCCTCCACCTCCATGAAGTCTCACAACACCAACTGTCTCTCTGATATCTCGACTTCTCGCCATCTCTCTCTCTCGCCATCTCACCATCTTTCAGTGCTGAATCCTGGGAATCCTGGGAAACTGGGGCCCTTTTCAAAATCATCATGTGCGCCTTCTCCTAACATAGGAGTGTTTGACAGAGGTACTCTGACTCACCTGTTAGAAAAAGTGTTGTAATTAATTACTGATGTGCAATTAAACGTGTCATCCTCTTCTGTGGCCTGGGGTCTCTGGATTGTAGAACTTGTTAGTCCATATGTTTTGCATAAATTGTTATTTCTAGGTTACTGATTGATCCCATTGGTTTGGTGAATCTCTGTCAGCCCTCCACAGTTCAGGGCTCCCCATGTTTTATGCTTTGTGGATCTATATTTTATGCCAGTACTTCTCACAATCAAGATATTATTTTTAAATTTATTTGTTGATCTCATGTATTGGATATCCCTGTGGGCCCCCTAATACACAGACCCCTGTATGGTCACACAGTCAAGTGGGAGGGTTGGAGGTGGAGGGTTTATGGGTGAGGGGGGTGGGTGGGGTCTGGTTTTTTAAAGGGGTTTAAAATTTTTATTGTATTTTTAATGCTGTAAACTGCCCTGGGCCTTAGGGGAAGGGTGGGGTAGATATGTAATAAATAAATAAATAAATAAATATTCTGCCATCTTTATTTGGAACCTGTTGGGTGAATTGGGTGGGTCAGGAACCTGGAATTAATGCAACTGACTGCATCCATAATTCCAAATCAAATAAGTTTATTGTGGCCAAAGACTTTACAATTTCTATAACAAAATCCAACACAGGATCAAAATCAGTACAATATAATACAAATACTATTAACAATATCCAAATTGGAATCACTTTAACAAACAAATTTGAATAGTTCAAATTAAATCCTTAAGTTAGGTCCCTACTTAAAACAATAATTACAATCATATTATACCATGATCCATTCCATTGGAAGAGTAATGGGGGAAGAATGGAGCAGCCAGCAGAAGAAAAAAGCCAGAACTTCTTGGCTTAGCAAATTAATTATGTATATTCAATTGAATGTTTTTTAGACCATAAAACCTGGAGACAAAAATTCTAACATATGACGAACATTTGAAGATAACATGAGAGAGCAATTCTATTGCCCCTAGTTTACAACATTGACAGATTTGCTCAATACGAGGGATCCCCCAGTACCTACCCTCAAGGACTGCCAAGGGAAATACCCTTAGGTGAAATAGCATCAGGGCCTACCGCCTCTGCCAATCAGTCCAATTCATCAGATAATATGGATCTTTTTTTAAGGGAGAAATACTAGAAAAATTGGGAACTACCTTCTGGTCCCTTACTAAAGACTACTTCTGTTGAAACTCCTGATCCAGGATGCGAGTCTTTATTAAGTTTCGCACCCTTTTGTAATCCATCTGAGCTAAATACTCCTTAGAGAGTCCTAGGTTATGAAGCAAATCTTGTATACCCGGACCCCACTTTTCAAAAGGTTCATTCTTCCACGTCTCCTGTACTAATGAACTGCTCCCTCTTCTTGGGATGGATAACTTCAGCCAGTAAAGCAATGTCGCAACTACTGCCTGGGTTTTTAAGGGATGAAAAAATGTTTCCGCCCTTAGCAGTACCTGAGGAGTACATTTAGGAACACCTAAGATAGATCGTAGGAACTTGTTCTGCAGCCTATCAAGTTGCCCCAGGAATTTAATTCCCCATATTGGAAAGGCATATAAGATCTTTGGGACAATTTTGGCCCTGAATAAACGAAGAGCCGGTTCCCACCTTTCGAGAAATAATAGCCTATAGTTACTTGGGTTTCACATCGGGCCTGCTGGAAAACTGCATCAGACTGCATCCAGAATTATGTCCAGATTTTATAGAAATTATGGAGATATTCTGCTACCAGTTATCCCAGTGTAAATCTGAAAGACTTCAAACACAGTTTAAGTTTTGTTCCCACAGAGACTTGTTTGTTGACGCACTCGGAAGAAGACAAGGACACAGCTTGTGGAATTGAATGGCCGCATTCTTTATTGATTAATTATCACACCAAAAAGGGGGAAGGGGTAGCCCTCCCGCTTCCCCCTTTGAACTGGGGTCCGACCTTATCTAACTGTTTCCAACAACAGGAGGTTCCCATCCCCACCAGGCGATTGACCTGGCAACCCGTCAGACTTCTCCAGACGTTCTCAAGTTAAGCCTGAGTGGAATCCTCCTGTGTCTTAACTTCCCAACTTTAACTTATGCCCTGCCACGATCGCCGGGTTTCACTGGGCTGGAGCGGGTTGTTCGTACCTACACCCCATTTTGGGGAGTTAAAACAAGGGTGAGAACACCGTTATCCACTGCTTGGCATATGGTCCTCCCAGCGCGTCCGGCCATTCATCTCTCACCCTTGGGCTGACCATACAGTGGGCCGCATGGTGCGACTGCGCATGACCTTGCCCATCTCTTAAGGAGATGTTTCTGTTCATCCTATGCTATCTATTTTAACCTTTTTAACAATTTCCCCTAACTCAGCCCACCGCCAAAGAGTGCAATAATTACAGCCTACCACCGGCTAATTGCCTCACGGCCCCTAGGCCAAATTAGCAGGGACAGTGGGACACTTCGGGAAAGGGGAAAAAACCCTCACCTTTAATTTGCCAATTAGGCTCAGGGAAAATTCCTTTCCAGCCCTAATTGGCAACCAGTGTTAACTCGGAGTGTTGCAAAAAAGGGGTGGGTGGGTGGATACGTGTCCTTCCCTGCTCCCCACCGAAACTAAAGTGAGGCGGGCGAGTAGGGAATCTAAGCTGGCATCCAGGAGTCCCAGCTCTCGCGAGATTCCTGGGTGCCCCCTCTATTGCCAGGCGATTGCTCTGGCCCCTCCCTCTGGTTCCAACGCTGCATGAAAGCAGCCGCTCTCCCGGTCCTCGCCCCTTCCTTCTATGGGGGGGAGGGGTGGCGCTGCCAAACCCCCACTGGGGCAAGCGCAGAGGGCAGTTTGAGTTACGCTACTATATTGTGCATTCGGGTTTGGATAAAACACAAACACAAAAAAGACCCTTTCCATATCTGAAATACAAAAAATTACCTGCAAGTTTCAAGTATGTGTTGGTTTACTTTGTGCTGCTCAATTTCCACTTCTAATTTGATGTTTTAAAATATTGGTCTAGCCATTTCAGTATCTTTCAAATTTCATGGTATGTGTTACGCTGGTCACAGGGACAGTTTAGCACCAACAATGATGATCTGTAAGAGTGGGCTGTGTTTTGATCTTTGAATGCTTTGTGGTTTGTAGGCTTGGCCTGTATCCACAGGCAACTAGAGGTAAAACTGCACCCAGGAAACCAGATGGGATGGGGGCAAGGGTGTGAGATTCCCCTTCCTCATGCTCTAGAGCTCTTTGCTACCAGGTCCTTTGTTGTTTATTCTTGGTTCACCATCGGTGCACGTGTGTATGTGCACATACCCAGTAGGCTACACTTCCTTGCACACACACAGGTAAAAAATGTTGAGCCACAAAACCCATAAAAATTGCAACTGAAATAGAAATATAAAATTGACCCCCTTGCACAACCATAGTTACCACCAGGGATTAGTTAATCAGCAGTACATCTGTACGTGGACACTGCTGCTGTAGATTGAAGAATGCCTGTTCCAGAGTGACTTGATTCTGAGCCTCACCAGTATAAACTAATAGTTTAATGCGAGAACTGGATGGAGATGACTGACTATCTCCAAGGTCCCTCCCAGCAGTACAATTTTATGATTCTATGAATGAATCTTTCATAAGTGTTTTCTCCTCCCCAGCAAATTCAGTTGTGAGGGAATTCATCTCAACCAAATATTTTATGACTATGTCTCCATTTATTAAGTGTACCTTGACAGTTGTGGGTGTTTTATAGATAACACCTGATGTATTTATTTATTTTTAAAAGTGATCTTCAAAAACAAGTATAACCTTGATTACAAACTGCAGAGCAAACTGTGTAAATGGCAAATAACTGAGACCACTGGAAGATCATGGTGCTAATAGCTCACAGAAGAGGGTAGCACAAGCTGACAATTAAAATAGGCAATCTATATTTGACTTAAGACAAAGAGCTCTAAAATCATCTGTGTTTTTTCACTTGGCTCTGCTTTAGCATTCAAATTTAAACACAAATGGAAGCATAAACATGCTGTCTCTGAGAGCTGCTCTTACCAGCAAGGCACTTAACATGCAAATCTACAACATAAATTTAGCTTACAAATGGCACTGCACAAAGATTACTGTTACATCTCATTCTGCAGCCAGAAGAGATGTGAAAAAAGATAACTTGTTAGAGAAATAACTATAATTCAGGGAAAGCCTGGCACAAACTTTTACACGCTTAGTTCAGACACTTCTACTTTAAACTGATGCCTACCAGTATAACATTATGCATCTGTAACCCATAAGCTTTTGGAGAGTGTCACTTTCACAGGATGGGTTAATCCCAGAAAAAGGTGGGGCAGTTGTAATCTAGCTCAGGAGTTGCATGTGCCCAGTGAGTAGCAGCTTTGGAAAGATCTAGTGCTTCCTTGAATGCTATAGCAAATGGCTACAGGTAGCCATTTGAATGCTGCCATTAAGGGCAAAAGTGAGGGCTATAAAGTGAGGGCTATAAGTGATGGGGTTCATCCCCTGCTGGTCTCCCAGGTTCGTAGTCCTGGGGGGTAGTCCTCAATCCACAGATCCGCCTAGATCTTCAGGTGAGGGCTGTGTCAAGGAGCGCTTTTCGCCAGTTACATCTGGTGTGGCAGCTTCGGCTGTATGTCTCTGACTCCGACTTGGCCACTATCATCCATGCCTTCATCACCTCATGACTAGACTATTGTAACGCACTCTACGTGGGGCTACCCTTGGTGACGGTCCAGAGATTTCAGCTGGTGAAGAATACAGTGACCCATCTCCTTACGGGGACGGGTTGCCATGAGCACATTACACCAGTGCTCCATGCTCTGAACTGGCTGCCTATAGTCTCCTGGGCCTGATTCAAGGTGTTGGTACTTACCTATAAAGCCTTAAACAGTCTAGGCCCCACCTATCTCAGGGATCCCCTCACTCTCCATGTCCCGGATCGACCCCTGCAGTTTGCTGGGAGCGCTGTTCTTGATGTCCCCCATGTGGCCCAGGGGGCTGCAGTGGAGAGGCCTTTTCGGTGGCTGCACCTAGACTGTGAAATTCCTTCCCAGCAGAGGCCCGGGTCGTCCCGGACTTTGCCTTGTTTCATCATCAGTGCAACACCTGGATGTTCTGCCAGGCTTTTGGTGAGCGAGGTGGGTGAAGGGTGGGTGGGGTGTGGGTTAGGGAGGTAGGGTTTCTGTACTGTATTTTTATCCCATCCCCTTTGGTTTGTTTTATAAATTTTATATGTGTTATTTTTTTAATGGCTATTTTAAGTCTTATTTTAACGTTATATTTGTAAGCCACTGTCACGGAGGAACATAGGGTCACACATGTGTGACATGGGCCTACATGTAGACTACAAGTCTGGTAAATATGTAAAGCAAAAGGTTTCACATGTATGTAATGTTACAATTGAGAACTGTAAAACCCAAATCAGAACTGTGACAAGTGACCAAGCTCCAGGAAATGCAAAGAGATTAAAAGAATGTGCATTTGGGAACCCTAGCCAGACAGACCTGTGGACATGCAAATCAACCTTCATGTTTGCCTGGGTTGCCTACGTGACAGGCCTCACATTTCTCCAAGGTGGGAAACCCGAGACAAAGAGAGCATGAATGATATTTAAGGAGGCCATTAAGGCACCTTGAGGAGATCTCTCTCGCTCGTCCATCTGGAGCACTCTCATCTGCATCCTAAAAGCTGTCAGCCAGCAAGGCTGGAAACCATGAACTGAGAGACAGGGCTTTGCTTTCTAGCAACTCTAAGTCTGGAGACCCAGTCGCTTACACCAAGGACTGAGAAGAACTTATGGACCTTTGTAGGGTAAGATGCTTATTTAGGAACTCAACCAGTATAGATTAGGAATGTGTTATATTTATCTTTGATTTCTAGTAACCACTCTGTATCAACAATCTTGCTTATGTAATCAATAAACTTACTTCTTATCTTTATGAAGAAGTGTCTGTGTCTAACATTGGAACACAAGTGAACAACAAGAGTTCTCAAGCTCTTGCAAACCCAGAGAGTAAAGAGTCTGTAAACGGGAAGGATCGGGCCCTTGAGTGACAATGGGGTTGTCCCTGCGGCTGGCTTGAATCAGCCAGAGAGAGAAAACGGATCCAAGTGGGCTGAACGTGAGGGAAACTGAGTCACTCAAACCCGGTAAAGTGGGGGTGCGGACTTCCAACCCGTGACAACCACCTCGAGCTGCACTAGCAGGGGAGGTGGAATAGGAATAATGGAAATAAATAATAATAAATAAAGCAAGGCTTGAGGAGAAGAAAGGAGAGGAGCTGCTGTGAAGAGAAGAAGCAGACTGCTGCCTTCCTTGCTTTCTCTGCTAGGCCCTGAATAACTTAATTCAGGTCAGTTCATGTAAAAAGGGGCAATTTAGAATTGTTGATCAAATCCAATTGTACTAAGTGTTCTAAATGAGGTAATTGAAAAAGCAAGGAGAGAAAATAGAATCGGTATACTGTTTTGTTGTTCTGCTCTGTGGCAGGGCTTCTTTTGGACTTCTCCTACAGGAGCAAAATGAGAGAAATAGTGGATGGTCAGAAGGTCTGCATGTTTTCTTGAAGCTATATGTTAAAGTAATATGGACATTTGATTCTCATTACTAGGGAAATATTACATTTGTATTATTGAAAGGTATGCTGTGGATGTAAGAATAATAACATTTAGTTATTAACAGAACATAGTTCAGTCATGAATATATAGTATGTCTAAATATACACTTGTGTACATGTTTTAATTTTGTTGTAAATTTTGTCACTGGGTGTCTTTGAAGTAAGTCTCAAATTGAAGCGAAGGAGTTACATATCCACTGGTTGTTTAATACTGAAGATGAATCTGAGTTGAGTTATTTATATACCCAACATATACAACATAATATTAGTTCATGGGGTCATACAGTGTCGTAAAAAAAAGTTTGAAAGTGGAACTGAAATGAATATTTGTGACAGGGACAAATACAATATCCAATAAATTTGTCCATTACAATTTGGATGAAGCAGATAAAATCCACTATTTGCTCTTGTTTTGCCAGCTACTAATTTTGGTTATTTCCCTTCTATTAGGTCAGCATTTTGGTTATTCAGGTCAGTCATGTCATTTATTTTGGTTGTTTTGTTATCGAATGTAAGTCTCCCTATCGATTATAAGCTGTCCTGATATCGATTTTAAGCTGCATTGAGTCATTCTGGGAAGGTGGCATATAAATTGAATATAAATATAAACAATAAAATTGTTTCAGCATAGTTGTGCGTACACAATAGCTTAACCAAAGTAACTAAAATATAAAAAATAAAATAAAATGAAATAACCAAACCAAAATAGCTGAATAAGCAGATATACAAATATTGTTCCATTATTTAGGGGGCTATGTGATAGTGTGAATGATATATTACAATATCAAATCCACTATATATTTCATCTCTATTGGGAAGGGGGCTCAAGACGACTTATCCTTTCCCCTCACCTTGAGTTTGGGAAGGACAGTGCCCTTTTTAATTTCAGCATGAAAGGGAAAAAGGGATGCAGCTATAGCTCTACTTGGGAAATTGAGGAAAATACCTTTCAATATTTCTTCACAAGAGCCACCTAAGAAAGCTGTTTCTTTTGCTGTTGAATGTGATGCCAGCTACATATAAAACAAATGAAAGGATCAGAGGAGCCACTGGCCTAGAGCTGTTGCTGTTAAATGCGAGGTCAGTTGGTAATAAATCAACAACAATCCGGGAATTGATCCTGGATCAATCAGCTGACCTTGTATGTATTACAGAGACCTGGCTGGACAATGAGTCGGGGCCGATACTGGCTGGCCTTGTTCCAGCCGAGTACTCTGTGCAGCACCAGCTTAGATCAGAGGGGTGGGGAGGTGGTGTAGCCGTTGCTTTTAAGGACACTTGGTCTGTGAGGTGGTATTCTGTGCAGACCAACTCAGGGTTGGGGATGGAAGGGGTCCACCTCATGATCAATTTGGTGAGAGACAGATTGGGGCTGCTTTTGGTATACCACACACCTACCTGTACTGCAGCATCCCTACCCGCTCTAGCAGAATTGGCATTGGAGGTGGTCTTGCGATCTCCAAAGACTTTGGTCTTGAAGGATTTCAATATCCACATTGATGCCAATTTATGGGGAGCAGATCGTGAGTTTTTGGACGCCATGACAACCATGGGACTGTCTCAGAGGGTTAAGGGCCCAACACATACCCTTGACCTGATGTTCTGCACCGGCCTTGAGGCGGGGGATCTGGTGGTGGGGGATGTAACAGCTTTACCCCTGTCGTGGATGGATCATTACCTCCTTCAGACCAGTCTCCTGGTGCATGTCAGCCCCCAGAAAGGTGCAGGGCCAGTTCATTGGGTTTGCGTCTGGAGACTTATGGAACCAGAGTGGTTTGGGAATGCTCTGGGAGAAATACCTTCCAATCTTGATGATCGTTCACTCGATGACCTCATTGCCCTCTGAAACAGCTTGTTGGCTGAGGCTATCGACCAAACGGCTACCAAGCGTCTTCTTCCAGAGAGCCAATGGAGGGGGTCACCATGGTTTATGGGGAACATGCACCGGATGAAGCAGGATGGACGGTAGTTGGAATGATGGTGGCGCCGGATTGTGCTGAAGCTCACCAGTTGCAGCATAAAAGTAGTTTAAGAGCTTATGCTGTTGCAATGTGGGCAGCAAAGAAGGAGTTCTTTGCTTCCCTCATCATGTCTGAAAAATCACGTCCAGCTGAGCTTTTCCAGGTGGTGCAGAGGCTGGTCAGTCCAGCCTCTCTGCCAGGAACAGGAATTTTCCAGTGCCCACTGTGACATGTTTGCTGATTTTTTTGCGGATAAAATCACCCAGATTCACCACAATCTCGATGCTGCATTTACGGCAGTGGATGTATCAGAGGTACAGGAAGCCCCGTCATGTCTATTTTTGTGGGATCAATTTCAGTGGGTGTTGTCTGCTGACACGGCGGATGTCCTTGGGACTGTTTGGGCCACCGGTTACAAATTAGATCCATGCCCATCCTGGCTGGTAAAATCCATCTGGGAGACATTAGGGCCATTACTGGAGGGGTGGTCAGTGCCTCCATTAGGGAGAGCAGGGTGTCGAGCCGTCTCAAAGAGGCGGTGGTGTGGCCTCTGCTCAAAAAGCCAGCTTTGGATGTTGACTCCCTAGCCAGCTATTGGGCAGCCTCTAACCTTCCCTTTTTAGGAAGGTTATTGAGTGGGTGGTGGCCAGGCAGTCTTGATCCCTCGCAATCTGGTTTTCACCCCGGGTTTGGCACAGAGACTGCACTTGTGGCCTTGGTCGATGACCTGCACCATGAATTGGATCAGGGCAGAGCCTCAATTTTGATCTTACTGAATCTATCGGCAGCGTTTGATACCGTTGACCACGAGATGTTGGTGGCGAGGCTGCAGGACTGGGCTGGGGTGAGTGGAATTGTTCTTGAATTTTTAAAAAAAAAATTATTCAAAACTTATATCCTCTCCCTCCTGCCCAAAGGCAGCTCAGGGTGGAGAACAACATGTGCACACACACACACACACACACACACACACACAAAATCAACAATAAAACATTTTAAAATAAATCTACAAATTTTAAAACAAGTAATAAAAGCACACCTTCCCACCCAAACCCCACCTCCCCCACCCTACCCTGCCCCCTCACCAAAAACCTGTCAGAACAGTCAGGTCTTACACAAATGTCGAAATGACAGGAGGGTGGGGGGCATCCGAGCCTCCTCTGGAAATGAATTCCACAGCACAGGGGCATCCACCAAAAAAGATCTCACATCAGTGGCCACCCATCTCGCCCAGGGAACCTCCAAAAAGGCCCCCATAGACGATCTCAGGGGTTGCACGGGCACATGGGGAGTGAGGCAATCCCGCAGATAGGCAGGCCCCAGGCTGTGATGGGCTTTAAAGGTCAAAACCAGCACCTTAAACCTAGCCTGGTGCTTTATAGGCAGCCAGTGCAGAGCCCGGAGCACAGGTGTCATGTGCTCCCTGCGGCCCACCCCAGTAAGGAGACGCCGCGGGCCGCAGCATTCTACAGCAGCTGCAGCCTCCGGACCAGCTTCTCGGGCAGCCCCACGTATAGCGCATTGCAGTAATCCAGTCTCGAGGTGATGAAGGCATGGATGACAGTGGTGAGGTCAGAGTCTGAGAGATACAGTCGAAGCCACCGGACAAGATGTAACTGCCAGAATGCACTCCCCACCACGGCCACAACCTGAGATTCAAGGCTGAGCCATGAATCAAGGAGCACACCCAGACTCCGTACCTGTGGGACAATGGGAGGGTGAAACTCCCCCCCTCACCAGAAGAGGAGATTCAACACTCCCAGGACCCCCAGGCCCTCACCCACCAACATCACCTCCATCTTGTCAGGATTCAGCTGCAGATGGCTGAACCTCATCCAAGCCCCCACAGTCAACAGGCACTGGGAAAAGAAAGAGACTGCATGGCCTGGGTTGATGGAAAAGGAGAGGTAGAGCTGAGTGTCATCAGCATACTGATGACACTGCATGCCCTGAAACCCTCTCACGATCTCCCCTAATAGTAAATAAATTTCCAAAAGTTAAAAGGCAGATCCAGTTCAAAATGCACACAAACAGCACTGAACACAACGACTGTAGTAAATAATGTAATAAATGGTAATTAAATTCCACAGCTGCCATGCCTGACATTAATAGATATCTTTTCTGGCATTCTTAGTACATGGAATAAAAGTTCTTGTTTGTAATCAGGGACCTGTGTTCACTGCATTGTTGTCTGTGGGGGAAATGTACTGCCAATGGGGAACATGGGTAGGCCTGAAGCAAGAACATGAGCTCTTATTCAACTGGGAAATAATGACCTTTTGGGAGCGCTTTCGGCCATCCGTTGGTATGTTCTGCTTCCATGCTTCCAGTTCTGTCAGTATTGGCACCTAGGATTTCCTGTCATTTTGCAGCAATTTTCAGTATTACCGATAATACTGGAAATTACTGTAACATATTGATAATTACCGAAATGGCAGAAAATAGCAGAAAATCACAGAAAATGTCAAAAATGCTGGTAGATTTCCTCCTCACATGAATGAAGGCAAAAGAGCTGTTTCCATTGGAAACAGCACTCACAGAGATTTTTTGTTTCAACTCTAAACACAGGTCCCTGTTCATAGCAGACAATGTTAATAAGCATTGTGGAACTACGTTGGTTTACATAAGCTGAAGATTGGACTTTTAACAAGAAATGAATGATCCTTTTACTGTTTATCGGGAAGAAATATGACTAATGGTGAGGCATACTGGTGAGGTAATTCAAGGTCATGGAATCTCAAACAAAAGTACAATTCACACAAACTTTGCTGTGAGATTGTTGCCTATTACCCCTCGTCCATCTAGGCCAATGTGCCACAAAACTCCTTTCCCCTGTTTTCCCGGCATCCCAGCTCTGTCAGCAGGAAGGACATAGTGAGTTCTTGCCATTCTCCCTCAAAATTTTCTTCAACAACACAAATGTACCTATTTTCCTGTAAAAAGCATTACACAGTCATGCTTTTTCAGATTTAGATATACATTCTAAATGAAACTGTATTCTGTGGACATTACACAAATGTTAGATTAGCAATAGAATAGCTAAATAACCACTAATGAGTGGTCTTGAACTGAAAAGAGAGGATTTTAATAAGAGAAAAAGGGACAAAGGTAGACAATGCAATGGCCCAGTGACAACACTTTGTGACACATAGGTTTGATGTCTTTTCCTGTTATTCCACATGGACTAAAAATATAATGTCCTATCACTGAAAAAGAATTTTGTCAACACTTAAAATATGATAAGGGCACTGTATTCACAGGCTACAAAAGAAAACATGTCCAGACTTTTTTCTCAGATAGGAAAGAAGATGGAACAAAATAAAACAAAACAAAACAGACTAGTGGAGAAAGGATTGCCCTTTTCTGAACTCATCATTGTCCCCATTGTGAGAAAAGCTAGAAGTGAACCTTTTCATGCAAATTCTATTAATCACAGAAGTGCAAGTTAACTCTGGTTTCTTTGCGTTTTTCCTGCCATACTATTTTTTGAATATTACAACAACACAAACATGACTCAGAGTGACCCTTTCCATTCAGTGCGAACAAAAGCTACATACAGTATCTTTGGTATTTCTAAATATAGCCCAAGGATGAATAGCAAATGAACTCTGTAATGACAGTTCGCTGCAAGTGGTGTTACTGCAATTTAGAATGAGAGATGCTGATTTCTTACACCGCTTGGGAATTTGGCTTGCAGTAAATCAAGAAGTTCCCAAAACAGAAAATCATAAAATTATTTCTAACAGTGGCAGGCATGTGACAATATCAGAAAAGGAAGAGAAAAAAGAATTGTATGAAGTTTTATCCTGTCCCTTTGCTTACCTGTAACAGCTAGCTGGCATTAGACAGCTGCTTATCTATGCAACAAGTTCCTTTTGAGAAGTGTGCTTTTGTAGGCTAAATCCTTGTCAACCTACAAATCAGTTCACTTCACTGGGCATGCAGCATCTGCATCAATATTTTCCCAGTTTATTCCACAGCTGTAAAGCACAACCGGACATATGGCAGCTTTTAAGAGCTATCAGCTGTTTTGGAATAGTGCCTGGTGTGCGTGCAGAAACCCGACACACACACTACAGTATATTGTGAGTCACGTCTTTCAAATAAACCTTGACTGTGTATGACTTGAGCTTCATTCACCTGAAGGCAATTCAGTATTTTCCAGGAACAATAGGCTTGTGGCAGGTTGTTGGCATGTTGCCCAATACACCCACAGTAAACAAGGGATTAAGTACAGTTCAGTTTTTCCTCCAAGTTCTTAGTGAAAGACCCTGTGCTAGGGTTGCCACTTTTTTGGGTTTTGACACAGAGTTTCTGGGCTCTGGGGGAAGCCCTGATTTCTCTGGGTCAGCCAGGAGTGTTGCTGGTAACCTAGAGAATTCAGAACTTCAAGACGTGGACAACGCCAGAAAGGGGGTGGGCTGTGGTGACTTCCCCATCTCCTTTCTTACAGGAGAATCTGCACTATGGAGCATCATGACGTTCCCTAAGAGGTTGGCTTACTTTAGACAGGGGCATTAGAGTCACTTTTGCCCCGACTCCTTTTCTGAGGTAATCCTGTCCCTTGTGGAACATCCAGGTCTGGGCTTAGGGGCAGACCCCCTAGGCCTGGGCCTTGGGCAGCATTTTCTGGGGGGTGGCAATACTGGTGTCAGCACCGTCCCGCTCCTTTTTTTTTCCTCTGTAGGGGCCGGAGCCTGCCACCCGCAGTCAAGCCTGCAGTCCAGGAGGGCCCCAAGTGATGAGATCGGTGGTAGTGGGCCCCAGAGAAGTTTTCTGAGTCAGGGGAGGAAATTAGTGATGGACTTGGGGGTTGGTTGTGCTTAACCCACCCCCTTTTTTTTGAGATGATGTAGGGGGGGTATGGGGCTCAACCCCCATTGCAGAACCTGGCACTGGGGTAATTAGTATTTGGACAGAAGGGGAGGGATATGTGCTTTTGTTTAGGAGAGGGCTCTCCTCCCTGGTGAGAGCGGAGGGGTTGAGGTGGAAAGGGACCTCCCCCTGGTGGCAGCAGGGTGGAGGTGTGAAGTCGTAGGGCAGGGCCTCTGATATTGCCTGCATGTATTTATCAGAGGACTGCTGGATTGAAGGATGATATATTAGCTGTTGTTGGGAGGGTTGTATTCTATTGTACAGTTATATAGGGTTGATGTTTTGGGGGCTGGTCATGTTGAACTTCTAATGATTTAATGCTGCTGTATTATGCTTATTATGTATTTTTATGTATTATGATAACTATATGTGAGCCGCCTCGAGTCATTCTCGAATGAGAGAGTGCAGGATATAAATGAAAAATGAAATGAAATGTGGGCGGCCCCACATCTGGGCTGGGCTGGAGAAGGTCCACATCATGGGGGTTCCCCATCCCTCACGTGGCGCTGCCATCTACCTGCTAGTAGTGCTGCAGCAGCAGATTAGACTGGGAGATAAAGTTGTTTGTAAACAAACAACTCCTCCCCATGTGAGTGATCAGAAGGCTGTTGCCTTGTAAAGCAGGTTCTTCAAGATGGCTCCGAAAACTATCACAACTGTGTTGTGCATGGCATGCTCACCATATTCAAATAATAGACCTCCGGATGGTCCTCTAGTATACCTCAGAATGACAGTTCCTTCCAACCCTTTCTAGGAATATAAGAAAATTCTATGTGGGGCTGGAAGGGTGGGTGTTGTGAGAATGTTCGAAGCCATCTTGAACAACCTTGTTTAAAAGGCAGCAACCTTCTGTTCTTCTTCAAGTGTTTCCTCACAGACAGTTTTTACATGGCTCTGCCAGGTTGGGGGGGGGAGTTTCTGGTGCGTAGGTGGGGCGTGCACATGACTGCACCGCATCCCCACTCACCTCCCACTCATCTGCACCCACTGAGCAACTGACATTTTCCCTAGTTGCTCCATGTGTGGGGACAAGTGAGGGGTGAGTGGGGTGCATGTTAGGTGTGCGCATGTAGTCCTATTCACTGTAGGTACCACATCATTCACATGGGGCTCCCCCACCCATGAACACACAGCGTGGGGGCAAGGCTTGGCTTGGGGGCAGCAGCCTGAGAAGGACCTACGAGTGCAATATTCCAAAGTACGACCCTGGGAACATCATGACTTCATAGCATTCCATAGAGGGTGGGGCTATGTTACAATGGGACATGACACTCCCTTTGTCCTGCCTCTGCTCCCATGGCTCTGCCCCCTCTGGCTAACAGTCTGGAGAGAGGTGGTAACCCTATCCTGTACCAATATGTCCTTAAGATACACAGAATGTCCTTTGTCCTTGTTAAGTTTCAGCTCCACAGACATTGACCACAATCACAAAAGCATGCAGATCCCGCACAGATGAACACGGGTTGTGCATGGCACAATACCCTGTTAATGGGAGTACACATGACTCCCTTGCAGGATCCGCACATTCGCCTGCACATGCCATGCACGGGGCATGGGATCAGCTCCATTGTCTAGCTGGGTTGAAACCTAAGTTAGATAAATTTCTGCTTGCTATCTTTACTTAGTAATACTTATTTATCAATGGGGAATGACTGCCACAGCTTCATTTTACTGCTGAATAGGGATGTGTGAACGCGGTTCGGAAGTTCGGAGTTCAGACCAAACTCGAATAGTTCGGTCGACCGAACCGAACTTCCGAACCAAACTCGAATTTGACCGAACTGTTCGGTCGAATCTGAACCAGTTCGGAAGGCCAAAAACCCCGTTTGAATGTAAGAACTCAGTTCGGAAGTTCAGAATTCGACCGAACTCAAATAGTTCGGTTGACCGAACCAAACTTCTGAACCAAACTTGATTTTCAAACTGAACCGAATTTCTGAATTCCCTACTCCTGAATTATTCTATCACTTAAGAATTTACATTATTTTCTGTTGTTTTCTCTTATTTTGCCTCTTATAAATTAGCCAATGCCTAATAAATTGTCCTCACAATCAGATGAATCCATGCACATACCGAGGTGATACCCAAGAAAATGGGCATAATTTCAGGGATGGGAAAATGCGGTTCGTATGTTCGGAGTTCGGACTGAACTCGGTCTGTTCAGACGTCTGAACCGAACATCTGAACCGAACTCTCAAATGATCAAACAGTTCAGTCGTGTTCGGATGAGTTCGGATGAGTTCGGATGAGTTTTGGGGCAGGAAAAATGTCTTTTCACGGCCGAAAATTAGGTTTCGGTTTCGGTTCGGTTTTGATAGTCTATTTTTGACTGTTCGGCCAAGTTCGGTCAACCGGAACTCGGCTGAACTGAACCATCGAACCCAAACTCGGGTTTTGATCCGAACGACCGAACATCCGAACAGGACCGAAACGCATTCTGTTTGCCCATCCCTACAAAATTTGAAATATTCAAAATTTTCTCTACTTTTTAATTCAACTAATGAATACTGTGGGCTTACTGTATGTCAACCTCCCACGTACACTATTAATTAACTTTTAACATTTTACTGAAATGGTGCAGATTTAGAGTACTAGACCCCATGGTTTCCTATTGGCAACCATGGAATTCTCTTTGAAAGGGGAGAGCTTGAGGGAAGAGGAATCATGGAAATCAGATTCTGAAGACTTGAGTGGGTATCTGGATAATTATATTTATTTATTTATTTATTTATTTACATTTATATTCTGTCCTCTTCAAATGACTATGGGTGGCCAGAGGGATATAATGGCATAATTAACCGTTGAAAGAGACATCCCCCTGCCTCCATGCCCCAGGTAGGGAGGGGTAACACAGTAAACATGTGGGCAGCCACCCCTGCTCCCAGAATCCCACCTCTCACCATGATGGGCAGCCATGGCAACTAGCCATAGCAACCAGCCATGGGACATGGCCATTGTGTACTCTGCCCTTTGGCCCATGTTGGTGGCCCTTGGCCTGGAATGTCCCCCCCCCCCCAATCTTCAGGAGGACTTGTCCCGGGCCAGCTGCCTACGTGCCCTGGAGCGTACATGGCCCAACATTTGGTGGCAGGACAACAGACGTGCAAGGTGAGGTCATAGCAGGACACATCAGATCTGTTTTTACCCATAGAATTGATATAGCTACTTACTAAATTAAAACATACCAGCCTTTGATTAATTAAAATAGCAATCAATACTGGAAATAGCCTTCTGTGTCTCACTGTGTGTACCTTTGTCTCACTGTAGCAATCATGACTCTAGTATATTTCTTGAGGAATCCATGAAAATATTTTTAATCTATCTGAGCAACCAGCTGATAATTGTAAGTTGCTAATAAATAGCAGGGAAAGTATGCTGTTTGTTAATTACTGTGGATAATTAATTATTCCGAGGGTACTATTGGTAATACAAACCTTGTTTAAACAATTATAATCATGTTATTATTGTCCCTTTGGTGATTTGCTTCCAGCAGTGCTCAGTAGATAGTCTTCATAACAATATAAAATGTAAATAAAAGCTAAGTAGGAAATACCATCTCTAAGTTTTGGCAACTCTATTATTAATTGAATTATTTGGGTTCACTGCAGAAACAGATGTAAGTTATTATTTATTATTGTTTATTATTAGGGATGTGCAAACAGAACCAGGTTCAGATGTTCAGCTGTTCGGTGGTTTGGGTCAAATGCTGAGTTTGTATTCATATTTGGTTCAGTTGGGCTCGGTTTAGTCTTTAGTTTGGTGCAATCAGGAACTGAAAATGACATTTGGTTTTTGAAATAAAGGGAAAAAACTGAAAAACATTTTTCTGGCTATAACATTTTTGTTTCTTGTTACTATTTGATGAAATTTGGGGAGATTGTACCCCCAATGGAGGTCACTAAGTGTAGTAAAATCCGGAATGATTAGTTAAAGGAAACCGATTTCAGAAGCAAATGAATGTTGTGATTTTAAGAAAATCTCCATACACATTCATGGCTAAAACTTCTTTATCTTGCATCTAATGTTCATGAAACTTGTGCATATTATGTCCCTTCATATGCTTAATAAGTCTGCCAATTTTCAGAAAGAGTGGATAAAGGGTCCCAAAGATATAAGACATTAACCTTAAAATGCATTTCCAGCTGTAACATTTTAATATTCCATTCTGTTTAGAGGATAATTGGCAAGAATATATCAAATACCTTTCCTGCCATTTCACCAAATGTACAGGAGATTTTGTTAAAGGGACACAATTATATAAGCAATTGATGTTGTCCCTGTGAAGATCATTATTCAGATGAATATCAGCATATTCAGTGCCAGTCAGAGACAGGCACCCTGCATGGCAGGGGGAGAGAGACTGTAGGAGGAAGGATGTGGAGCAACCCCAAAGACTGACAGACACATTCAATGGCCAAACACATTACTGCAAGCTTCTAGCTTTACAGGACCAATTGGTAGTGGCTTTGAGGTGGGCATAGGGGGCGGCCCTAAGGCGGGCATAAGCAATAGGGGTGGGAAACCGGTAGAATCCGGTATCCGATAATGCCGGTATCGGGCGTACCGGCATTATCGGATTCGGCCCAGTAATCCGGACCCGGTACCGTATTTCGGGGTACCGTTTTTTTTACATTGCAGCCATTTAAAAATGGCTGCAATGTAAAAAAAATTAAAGCCCCAGCTAAAAAGTTTTGGAAAAAAAAAACCTCCCCGAGTCCAGGCTGCGCGGGTGGAAGGGGGGACACCACCCACCCACCCTGCCCAGCCTGGCTTTTTGTTTAAAAAAAGAGTAAAGCGTGACCCCGAGGCGAGGTGAGCCCACCCCCCAGCACCAGCGGCCGCGGCGTCCCCGCAGCCACCGGTAAGTATGACCCTGACCCGATCCCTGGGGGGGGGTGTTTAACACCCCACCCCCTCCAGGGATCACCCCTACTAAAGGCTCAGTGCGCTTGCCGCTCTTACCTTTGGGAGCTCCGGCGG
>QEPC01004437.1:434882-482524 GCA_003113815.1 Sphenodon punctatus | reverse complement strand
CTGCCAAATTTCATGTACACTGGTTGGACTACAAAGATGTTATAGTCAGATATACATTTATATGTTAATTGCTTATACCACCAAGACCTTTTTTCCAATCCTTCTGAAATTTGGCAAAGATAGTTAATATGGGAAGGGGTATAAACTGAACAAGTTTCACCTACATTAGATGTGAGGCAAAGAAGTTACAGCTAAGAATGTATATGTAGAATATTGCAAAATACAATAATTCAACTGCTTCTAAAATCGGATTCCTTAATACAATTGTTTTGAAATTTGGTACGCATAATGCTTCCTATTGGAGGTATAGGCATTCCAATATTCAGCCAGATATCATAAAAAACAAAAAAGGTACAGCCAATAGTGTGTTTTCCATTGAAACCAATAGAAATTCAATTCCAAACTCACCGAACACATCCGAACTGAAGGTTCAAATTCGAGTTCGGTTTGGACGTTTGGTTCGGCCAACTGAACTATTCAAGTTCGGTCTGAACTCCGAAATTCCGAACCGCGTCCGCCCATCCCTATTTATTATTTATATAGCGCCACCAGTGTACCTGGTGCTGTACAATCAATAGTTAAAGACAGAGTACGTTAACGAGGTTGGAAATTTCTAAAGGTATAGATGTTAGGAACAAATCCACATTCCCACATAGTCAACTGTGATGATAATTGAAGTTGAAATGAATATCCACAGCAAATATCTTATTCCTTAAATTTGTCCGCCTCAAACCATGTGCAGCAGAAAGAATAACGACCAATATTCAGCTCCCACTTTGTTAGTTATTGGTTTGGTGATTTCAGAAAGGTCATTCTGTACTATTCGTGCTACTGCATGGGCACTAATGTGCACTGAAATGAAATAATGAAATAATCAACTCTACAGCCGATAGCTGGGTAAGCAAATATCCATTTTGATTGTGGAAAATATTCTGATATTTGGACAGCTCTCTGAAAATGTGAATAATATTTTCAGATACAAAATGCACTATACATTTTGTGTGGAATCCTGTGACCGGCGTAAGCCACCCACAGGCACAGTGCTGTGCTAAATGGCAGGAACACAGGCATGCTTGTGTGCCACGCACGCAGCAAGCAGTGGGGGCAAAGGTGTGACCCATGTCAATGCGACTCCCCGAGCCTACACGCCCCACGGTCCAGGGGATGGAGCAGACATGGCTCCTTCTCCATCCCCTGGACCACGGTGTGTGTGGTGTGTGTGGACTCAGGGGGTCGCATTGGCACAGGTTGCACCTTTGCCCAGTGCGTAGGCACACCTGAGCGCGTGTGTTCTGGCTGTGCACCTCTTGTAGGTGCAGCTTACGCCGGGCACAGGATTGCATGCTTCATCTCTAAAATTCATGTCCAGTTGTTTACATGCTACGCATGCGTGTAGGATCCAAGAGTAAGGCAGTGTGAATGGCAAATCATTCCTTTTGCTCATGGGGTACCTTAACCCCCTCTATTCTGCCACTTTGAGCTAGTTGTGACCCACCTCACCCACAGCGTACCTGAAGGTAGCAAAAAAAAGTGTTTGTTGTAAACAGAGGCACAGGGAGCAAAGGGACCAAGCCTAATAGCATTTTGTGTAGAAATGTTTCATTCTGCCATCTGTATTTCTTGCCCACTTCTGTAGTTGAGAGCCAGTGTGGTATAGTGGTATAGTGGTTAAGCCAGTGTGGTATAGTGGTTAAGCAGACACCAGATTGTAGGAGAAGGTCCTGGTTCAAGACTCATCTTAACCATGAACTCATTGGGTGATCTTGGGCCTGTCACAGGTCTCTCAGTCTAACCAAGCTCACAGGATTGTGATGAGGATTGCTAGTTGGTCTAAATAGTTTAATTGTTAAATGTTAATTGTTAAAGTTAATAAGAGTAAATGTGGGCCACCCTGAGCCTATGGGAAAAGGTGGGATACAAATATAAATAAACAGAGCTTAAACAGAGAACTGATTTGCTATTTGAAGTAAATCTTGAAGTAAACGCAAATAGCTTGTGGTGCAGAGATTGCCTGTCCCCTGAAAACAGACTGGAGACCACTCTAATTCTCAGTTTAAATCAAAGCAGTCCACATGCCCCGAAAGCTCCACATTCCTTGAAAGACTATTCTAACATCTGGAGAGCAACAAGGCACAGAAGCAGTTGGCTAAATTTCTCTCATTAGTATTATTCTTGCTTATATATTGATTTCAGTCATTCCCATTAGGGCCTCATTATGTTCAATATTATACCAAATAAATAGATGGTTGCCATTATGATGTGTTTTCTATCTGTTTAGAAAACAGGGAAGAATTAAACAACAAGCAAAAAAAAGTTGATATGAAAGGCTGACTGGGTGAGGTGGGGAACAGAAAGGGACATCACAGGAACATAGGGCATTTTCAGACAATAGACTCTCCACTCACTACCCACCCCACTATCAGAGCTGCAGTGTTGCCCTATGGGTGCCCTGTAACATGTATAGTGGGTGGAAGGTGGGTGGAGAGTATCTTGTCTGAAAATGCCCATATTCTATGCCGGAGGCTGGAAGGGAAGCTCCGTACTACCCAAAAATTCTCCTCCTGGAAGGACAATCACAAGTAGCTTGTCAACCTTGCTTTCTAGTATTTTCATGTTACTGAAGCAGATGCCAAAACCTTGCCCTGCATATTGTAGACAGCTGTAGTCTTCCAACGCAGAAGTCAAGCTAATAAAGGTGACCTTTTACAGATTTACTGTAGAGGAGATGCCCAGAATTGACTGTATTAGAATTTACAATCTGACACTAGTATCAACTGGACTTAATTGAATTCAAATGAAATTTCAGCTTACAAAAAACTTAATTCACAATAACAGTCTAAAAGCAAGGATAAGGACATCTCATCTTTGTATCACTGTGAAATATATTATGCATCTGATAGCAGACCACACCAGCATGCACAATACAGCTCCACAACATTTTTAAAAATGAACAGTAGACATGAGGAATTATGCAAATGGAATAAACAAAAGTTTCAAACCAAAGGCTGATTTGGGGAAAAATATATTCAGTCTCTTTCTGCTATTACAGATACTAGGCTATCCATTACCCCATGTAGGATTAATGGATAGAAGGCACATTCCAGATACTTACTCAGTAAATCAGCAACACTGATCAATGGAACAAGCCAAGGTGATGCTTATCTCTAGCTAGGACTCAAACAAAAATTTGGGTCAGATTCTGTCTTCAGTTGATTTGTTTGTTCCAATCCAGTCTTACAAACTGCAGACTGGACTTGAATCCACGCTCCACAGGGCTGGCCTCAGAATTTGAGGAGTCCAGGGTGAAAATAAAATGCAGGGCACTCATGGCCCTGCCCTCCATAGCCCTCCACACCATTAACCCCTTCCTGCAGGACCCTGCTCCTCCAACTTAGCAGGTGAGATGAGGGGAGGGGAGGGGAGAACCCTGCAGGAAGCAGTCACCCCAGGGGCTGAGAGTTGCAGATTGGAGAGGTACCCACAGAAAGAGCCCACCCTGGAGACTCAAGAGCACTTGTCCAGTTATCCTGAGGCTACCAGGACTGGCCTTCCTGCAGTGCCCAGGCCAGCCATTACACCTACTGCCCTGCTTACAACCATCCCTGACAATTCAATCTGCATTTCGCTGGAAATTCAGATTGGTTGTGCTCTGTCCCGCGAATGTGCAAAATGTCAGTGCTGTGCAGGGCACTGCCATCTCGCATAGGCACAAGGTGGTGTCATTTTCCTTTCAGCCCTTCACACTGCGTACTGCTCTCTGGTTTAAAGTCAGTGGCAGAACTCTGGACGATGTTCCAAAATTCAGGGAAATCTCCACTAATAGGAAAGAGGTGTGTCAGAGTTTTTGGAGAAACAGTCCAGATTAGAAAATCCACCATGAGGGCAACAGGATTTTCCACAATTTCGGAATGTTACATGGAATTCTACCAATGAATTTAAACCACAGAACTCCAGTCCTGAGCATGAGCATTTTCTGGAGGTAATATAAGACTTTTCCTTTTGGTCCAGCATTTGGTAGGCAGGAATAGAGGTTAAGGTGGGGGTGTCTTGGGAGACTTTCATATAATCTTTTGTCCTTCTATCTTTATGTATCTTTTGTCCTTCTATCTTTTGCCCCCCTCCCTTCATACCTTCAAATCTCTCCTTAAAACTCACCTCTTTCACTCTGCTCTGTCTGACTCTTTATCCTGCTGAGCCACTATTTCCTAACCGACGATCGGTTTACCCTTATCCTTGCCACATGGACCTAACTGCTGTCATTCTCATCGTAACCAAGCCAAGTACGTGCATTTGAGACATCGCATCTTCATGAATGTTAGACCCCATGTCTCTCCCTCTGTTCCCCTTCCTGTGTCTCTCCCCCAGCTCCTGTCTCTGAGATTGTAAGCCCTAGGGGCAGGGACCGTGTCTATTTTATTACTTTGTAAAGTGCCAGGTACACTGTTGGCGCTATATAAATGTTTGATAATAATAATAATAATAATTAATAATTAATGTATATTTTATGTTGTAACCCACCCTCAGCCTTAGGGGAGTGGCATGATATACATTTAAATATATAAATGAATAATAAATACATTATTGGATACCCATTTCAGCTTTGGAGTCTGGGGGTTGGCTGTAAATTACTGCAATTGGTCCTTTCCACCTTCTCAGACCCTTAAAGTACCTAATGTTTGTACTGTTTTTACAAAAATGTATGACAACATAACATTTGTAATGATTATGATTTTCTGTTAAATGTGAAAATATCAATAAAAATACAATTAAAAAAAAAAAAAAAGGACCTACAACAGTACCCCCCTCCCCGCCCCCCCAATCCCAATTTAGAGTTAGGGGCACGTCTGTAAGTATTTCCCAAACTAAAAATGGCCTGGCCTGAACCCTTTCATTATCTCCCTGTTTTAAAAACTTTTTCTGGATAAAAGTAGTGAAATAGTTGTCAATTCTAAATTAAATTAAAAATAGGATTCCTTCATAATTAGTATGTGAGGTCACATCATACCACATTTATTACAAAATCTTTTGACATCAGGATGTATGGCAATGTAACAACAAACATTATTATTGGAAACATATGTTTTTAATGACTGCTATAAATTTTGGAGTAGACAGCCTTTCCAATTTATGTTATTTCAGTAGTAAATCAGAAGACTCCTACAATATTATATATCTATTATAAAATACAATATTGGCCATATAACTGTGTGAATGAATAGCAGTTCTGAAAATCTTTACACATAGGGACAAATATTCAGCTGACAGAAATCGTTATAGGTCTGTTGTAAGTTGGTATAGCTTCATTGATTAAAACAGCTGAAATCATTTTGTTGCAATCATTTTGCATAGTTCTTACACAAAAGATCCTCTGAATGGCATAAGTGTCTGACTGACATATTTAAGTGTCTATATTTATTAGTTTATTTATTTATTTAGTTAGATTTTTTTGCCCGCATATATATTTTCCACCATTTTTTCCCGGCACAAATGTCAGGCTCACCAGTCTGTAGTTTCCAGGATCTCCTCTAGAGCCCTTTAAAAATATTTTCATTACATTTGCTACACACCAGTCCTCAGGTACAGTGACAGATTTTAGCAATAGGTTACAAATTATCAATAGTAGGTCTGCAATTTCATATTTGAGTTCCTTCAGAAATCTGGGGTGTATACCATCTGGTCCCAGTGATTTGTTACTATTTAGTTTGTCAATTTGCTCTAGAACTTCCTCCAGAGTCAAATCAGTTTATGATAGCTCTTTCAATTAGCACTTACAAAGAACAGCTCCAGCATGAGTATCTCCCCAACATCCTCTGCAGTGAAGACTGAAGCAAAGAATTCATTCAAGTTCTTTGTAATAGACTTATCCTCCCTGAGCACCCCTTTTACCTCCAGCCATCGAGGGTGTTTTCAGACGTTACGGGGCCGCTTGGCCCCGTACCGAAAACAACCCATTCATTCCCCGCCGGGGTCACCCCATCACGCCATATCAGACGTGCCGGGGGGATCCCGGCGGGGAATCTGGGAGGGGGCGGGGCCGCGCGGTGCAACATGCAGCCGCACGGCACTGCCCCCTCCACGCACCCCGCCGCCCGCCCTCCGGGGAGACGGGCGGGCGGCGGGGCCAATGCGACCACCGCGTCAGGCTGGATGCACCATGGCCCGGGATCCCACCGGGGATCCCGGGCCGTGGCAACCGGCCAGACGTTACTTTTTTTGGTCCCCGCTGGGGATCTTTTTGACCACGCTTCCTGGGACATTCCCCTGGCTAGCCCGGGAAGCGTGGTTCAAATTGACCCCTTGCGGATATTGACCATGGCGAACATCTGGCAGCCGCCAAACAGACGTTCGAGACACAGTGACCACAGGTGGGTATTCACCGTGGTTCACTGTGATCTCGTAATGTCTGAAAATACCCCTAATGGCCCAACTGACTCTCTAGAAGGCCTCTTGCATCTGATCTACTTTAAAAAGTTTTTATTATTAGTTTTTGCCTTTTTAGCAAAACACTCTTCAAATTCTTACTTGGCCTGCCTTATTAACGTTTTACATCTAATTTTCAGGTGCTTATACTCTTTCCTATTTTCCTCATTAGAACTAGCTTTCCATTTTTAAACATGGCTTAATGGGGAAGGGTCAGCATGTGTTTAGCAAAGGGAAGTCATGCTTCACTTATCTATTGGAATTTTTTGAGAGTGTGAATAAGCATGTGGATAAGGGTGAGCCAGTCAATATAGTGTATTTGGATTTTCAGAAAACGTTTGATAAGTTCCCTCATGAGAGACTCTTGAGGAAATTAAATAGTCATGGGATAGAAGACAGCATCCTATTGTGGATTGGTAATTGCTTAAAGGATAGGAAGCAAAGAATAATTCTAAATGGTTAGTTTTCACAATGTAGAGAAGTAAATAGTGGAGTGCCCCAGGGATCTGTACTGGGACCTGTGTTGTTTAATGTTTTCATGCATTATCTGAAAAGGGGAGTAAGGACTGAGGCAATCAAATCTGCAGATGACACAAACTTAATCAAAGTAGTTAAAACGTAAGCAGATGATGAAGAATTGGAGGAGAATGTTGTGAGATTGTGTGACTTGGCAACTAAATGCAGATGAAATTTAATGTGTACAAGTTCAAAGTGATGCACATAGGGAAAAACAATCCAAACTTTATGCACACAGTGCTGGGTTCTAAATTAGGAATTACCAGCCATTCAGGAAAAGGACCTTGGAGTCATTGTGGACAATACATTGAAACCCTCAGCTCAGTGTGCAGGGGCCATCAAAAAAGAAAACAGAATGGTAGGAATTATTCGTAAGGGGATGGAGAATAAAACTGAAAATATCATGATGCCACTATATAAATCTGTGGTGTGACTGTGACTGCACCTTGAATATTGGGTGCAGTTCTGGTCACCTCATCTCAAAAAAGATATAGCGTAGAGAAGAGACACCTGAGAGGGGATATGATAGAAGTTTATAAAATCATGAGTCGGGTGGAACAACTTAATAGGGAACGGTTATTTACCCACTCAAATAGTACTAGAACTAAGAGACACTCCATGAAACTAACAGGTAGCAGATTTAAAACAAATAAAAGAAAGTATTTTTTTTCACTCAACACACAAACAAGTTGTGGAATTTGTTGCCAGAAGATGTGGTTGAGGCAATAGCTGGGTTTGTGAAAGGATTGGATAAGTTTCTGGACGATAGGTCCATTAGCAGCTATTAGTCAGGTAGGTCTGGGGAATGTAACCTCTTACTGTTGGGAGCTGAGAGTGAACAACAGGGAATGACTCGCCCCACTGTGACCAGTTGGGTACTTCTTCCAAGCGAACAAGATTGACCGCTGTCAGAGATAGGTGCTGTGCTCAAGGTACCATTAGTCTGGCCTAGGATGGCACTTCTTATATTCTTATTTTCATATGGTTGTCCGGATGGTCCAGTCTTTGCTCTCATGTAAATGTGCACCCTTGCACTTATGCTTTTCTGGGCTCACCACCCACTGTTTTTGGATCCCACCATCACACCTTAAGTCAACAGGCGATAGGGCCTTTGACGTGGTGATCCCCTCAGTGTGTTACTCATTCCCACCTGATATCTTTCTCAGCTCCTCCCTTTTCACCTTTAAAAAGCACTTGAAGACTTATTTGTTCTCCAGGTGCTTTTAGGATCCACTGCTGGTTCCCCTTAATGAGTTTTCTCTTCCCTTTTTACCTTTCCCCTTTAAATTGTTTTTAAGTGGATTTGTATTTTAAATGCATTTGATATTGTTTTATCATATCTTGTGGAGCACTCGGAGCGCCATTGGGGGTGGGTAGGTGATGCTATAAAATTATCATCATCATCATATGGGCAAGATCCGGCAAGGGGCTAAGAATTCTGGGCCTGGTTCAGCAAAGCACTTAAGCACATGATTGATTGATTTTGAAGTAATGATTCTAGTGAGGTGAGAATAACACCCAGTTTCTAAAACCGTTATGCACTAGGTATTAGAAACAAAGCTTAAGCTGCTTTATTAGGTAGAATTAACTTTATAAACAGTGCTCTACAAACAAGATTTTACACATCCCTTGTGTCCTGAATATAAGCTAATGTTCGCATTCTATCAAGGTGAGTCAATTATGTACATGCATGAACACCCTGCAGCACAATAAAATATTAAAATATATAGACAAAATATGATTAAACTCATCACATGTAGTTTTTACAAAGAAAACACACATCCGATCTGCAGATCAACCCTACACAATGTGGGCTTTAATTAGATGGGATAGCAACAGAAGCTTAATATTGCTTCAATGTATTTTTTTCCACTTGTTGCTTTGGTCCCTCGAGTATCAAGAGCTTAAAGGCTCCAAGGTGTCTTTAAAGCCATTCCAAATTAGAATATTATCATCTATCAGTAATCTCTTGCAAAAAATAATAATAAAATGTGTGTATTAGTTTCATATTCATAAATGCCATTAGTTTAATTGAAATGTTTGAAAAGTACAAAGCAAGGATTTTTCCACAACTAAGCTTTAATTAAACATGCAAATGTCTTTCAGCCGTGACTTATGGTGAATAATTGACTTAAAGGGGGAAAAAATTGGCTGATAACATACAGCTTATCTGTTTTTCCGTATCATAAAATCGATAGAAGCTAGAGCAAGAACAGAATGTTAAAAAGTTCCAAGTTCTAAAGATTTACTAACTTTCCATAATAAATGTGCAAGCCTCCTGCAGCAAAACCTTTTATCACATTAGTTCCACAAACCAGTTTATCAGAGTACATTGTTCACGTGGAAAAATATTCTCATTTATTTATAATTGCCTAATCAACTGAAATTTAATTGTGTTATGCTGTAAGGACTTCTGATGAAGCATCAAAATCTGCATAAACATCAATAATTTGGAACCCTAATTAATATTATAGGAATAAAAATAATTAGGGTTTACTTCAAAAAGAAGAAAAATATTTTTGATTTGCATGGTAGGCTGTTTGTGCATTAG
Source organism: Sphenodon punctatus (assembly GCA_003113815.1). Taxonomy (NCBI): domain Eukaryota; kingdom Metazoa; phylum Chordata; class Lepidosauria; order Sphenodontia; family Sphenodontidae; genus Sphenodon; species Sphenodon punctatus. The sequence continues at coordinate 473,037 of QEPC01004437.1, read as the reverse complement.
TGTACGATGCTTTTTAATCACTTCTCTGATTTCTTGTTTATTTGTTTTTGAAAATGAAAAGCTATGTGGAAAAATAAAAGTTGCTGGCATAAGGAGTTTGGGAAATTGGGATTCATTCAAGTTAGATGTAATTTGTTGACAAGTATGAAAAGCCATATTTTGTATACTTGTATTGGGCACCTCACAGGGTCCCCCGATACATAGGGACCATTACAAAATTTGAAATGACAGCATGAGTGTGAGAACCACTGGTGGAAAATAGGGTCTGCAGGCCTCATATGCAAAGAGCACTGGTTGATGAGGGCCTGTGATAATTTAGGAGCAGTGGTAGCTACTGAACTTTTAGGCCTCTTTCACAAATTACCTGGGAGGCAGGGAAACGTCTGGTATGGCAATTGTGGCTCTATTCTCACAGGAATAGTGCATGTAAAAATGTGCTATTCTGCTTTTATCCTATGAGAATAAGCTGTCGTTGTAAAAGGTAGATTTGGAGGACCTGGTCATGTGTGAGTGTTCTCGTGGGATAAAAGTGGAATACCCCATTCCTACATGTGATTAGTCCCATGAGAATAGAGCCACAGATGCCACCATGGAAGTTTCCCTGCCTCCCAGGTAATGGGTAAAAGTGGCCTTAGTTAGGTGGGATGGCAGGTGGAACTGCTATTAAAATTTGACACATTACTATCAAATACAGAAATGAATAAAAACCACTAAATACTAGATGATGTGCATTCTGTTTTTGTAATTATAACTACAAAAACAAAGGCCATTAATACACGGACAGGGGTGGGTGCATGATTCAGCATGGTAGGTGGGTGTCCATTTACAAGGACACACCTGGAAATGTGTGTACAAACCATGAAATGATTAAACTGCTAATAAAATCAGTACCTTGTATCCAATCTTCCAGAAGGTTGTCAGGGATCATCCCTTTCAGGATGGGTACAATGACTACAAATTTCACCCAAGTAGTATGAAAAACAAAGACATTACAGCTACAAATGTGTGCGTAAACTAAAAAAATATCAAGTGTTTTCAGAATTGGCATCATTTATCCAATCCTTATGTAATTTGGCATGGATGATACCCTAGATGAGGGGTACAATCAGTCAATAACTCACACAAGAAGTGAAGAAGTTACAGCCAGAAATCAATCTCTCATCAAAATAAATGGGGGGGGGGAAATTTAAAAACAAAAATCAAATTATATAACAAAATTATGAATGCCAAAATGAAATAATTACAAAATTACAGATTCAGTAATGGGTTCGCACACCACTACTAAATAGAGATCTTAAGTCTCCACAATGTTGATGGCAGTGAGCAAGTGAGCAAAGTAAGTAAGCAATCTTCCTTGTGAGCAAAACAAAAAGGGGAAAACTGCAGTTGCACCTATAGGTCACGTGGTAGCACTTTAAAAATAAAATTAGCAGATCAAGGGCTGAAGTCTGTTTTAGATAAGGAGAGATTGGGGCCAATCCCAAGCTCTGTGGATGAGTGCACAGAACACACATGACACATGTGTGCAACCTGTGTGCACCCCCTTTACAGGAATAGTGGGGTGTGTGCAAACCACATGGAAATCACGCAGAACTTGCGAACACATGCCTAAGCCATGTACACTTGAGTTCTGAACTGTGCCCAGTGTATGAATGTGTGCTTTTCTCACTGTTTTTTTTTTTTTTTAAGTTATTTTAGAAATAAGAATCCATGCAGGAGACAAATCCTGTATGTGTCAAGAGTGTGGGGAAAGCATCAGGCAAACATAGATGTTCAATTCACATCAGAGAATCAGTTCCTTCCCTGATCCTCTTTCATTACACCCACCTATATCCTCTATGGAACACAGGTTACTCCCTGATCTCTTTATCTGTCTTTACATATCCTGTTCTAAAAGGTTAATCCAACTTTGTGTACTCTCAACAACAGAAGTTGGTCCATTGTTGGATCTGCTTTGTCTCCATCTTCTGCACAAATAGACACAAGAACTGAGGTATGGCACCATTAACTGATGTCTCTCTTCATATTTAATTTCACATCTCTATCTCTCACTGAAACCAATATACATAAGGACAAGATAAGCTACCGAATGAGCTATTTGAGAGGTAATTGGTGCCCTAGGCAAGATAATTTTAAGAAGTGGATATACCACTATTCTAATTAAAGAGAAAACTCATAATAAAGCATTTTCTTAGCACTGATCCTGAAGAGGTTGTGAACACATTAAATAAAGAATTAGATAATATGAGTGACTGATCCAAGGTCTCCACACCATGTGTGTGCACCATGTGGATGTGGAATGTGGCGAACACGCACATTCTCAGCTCACTTAGTGTATGTGTGAACATGAACAGTGTGTACACGGTGCATGCAGTATACATACCATGCATGCACTATCATGTGCATTGCATGCATGGGTATTTTCAGATGTTACGAGATCACGCTCAACCACAGAGGGTATTTTCAGATGTTACGAGATCACGCTCAACCATGGGGAATTCCCACATGGTGATCGTGGTCGCGTCATGTCTGTTGGGGGGAACAGAAGCTCCCTGCCAGATGTTCACCCCCGTGAATCAGGGGGAGGGGGGGGAATCACATTGAACACACAAACGGAGGTCCTGGCCGGACCATCTCCATTTGCGTGTTGAATATGATTCCCTCCCGTGATCAAGGGGATCATCTCGTCTGTCCCCTGACCACGGCCTGGAATCAGTGGCGAGATTCCGAGTCATGGTCAATGCCCCATGAGGCCGGCGGGCACTGCAGCTGCATTGGCTGCGGCGCCCGCCCGTCTCCCAGAGGCCAGCCGGCCTGGGGAGCATGGGGGGGCGGGGCTGTGCGGCTGCACGTTGAGCCGCGTGGCCCCCTCCCCCTCCCCTGATTCCCCGCTGGGATCAGTCGGCATGTCTGTTTGATGCCGTTTTGATTCCGGTGGGGGATCAATGGGTGATTCTGTGATGGGGTCAATACTGGCCCCGTCATGTCTGGGTATTTTCAGATGTGACGAGATCACAGTGAACCAAGCTGAATACCTACATGTGGTCACTGTGCCCTGCACGTCTGTTCGGCGGCCGCCAGATGTTCGCCACGCTGAACACCTACATGTGGTCACTGTGCCCTGCACGTCTGTTCGGCGTCCGCCAGATGTTCACCACACTGAATACCCACATGCGGTCAATTTCAACCACGCTTCCCGGGCTACCGGTGCAAAAATCGGCTGAAGCGTGGTGAAAGTGATTCCAGGTGGGCATAAAAAAAAAGTAATGTCTGGTCGGCTATCATGACCCGGAATCCCCGGCGGGATTCTGGGCCATGGTGAACTCGGCCAGACACTGCGGCGGCATTGGCCTCACTGCCCGCCCGCCTCCCCAGAGTGTGGGCGGCGAGGCAGCATGGAAGGGGCGGGGCCGTGCAACCACACATTGCATGCGCGGCCCCGCCCCCTCCCTGATTCCCCGCCGGGATCCCCGGCACGTCTGTTTGCCATGCCTGGGTGATCCCGGCGGGGAATCTCTGGGTTGTTTTCGGGATGGGGCGAAGCCGCCCCGTCACTTCTGAAAACACCCTCTGAAAATACCCAGACAATCCCCTGTGGTGGGGAATGGTCCCATAACATCTATTTGATCCCCGCCAGATATTCACCATAGTGAACCACCGGCGGGGATCAAAATAACCATGGTTTCAAGGGACCATCTCCGAAAGCGTGGTCAAAGTGATTCCCACTGGGGCTGAACTCCCGACAGGAATCACTTTGAGCCCCTAACAGACGTGATATTACCACGCTCAACCATGGTAGGATTCACCATAGTTGAGCATGGTAATGTCTCGTCTGGCCCCTGACCATGGCCCGGAATTGGCGGCCATGCTCGCCACCAATTCCAGGATGTGGTCAATACCCCGGGGGGCACGCGGGTGCCTTTGCCGCACTGGTCACTGTGCCTGCCCGTCTCCCAGAGGGCGGGCAGCCTCAGAAGTGTGGGGGTTGGGACTGTACGGCTGCATGTTGTGCCGTGCAGCCTCACCCCCTCCCTCATTCCTCGACGGAATCTGCCAGCTCGTCTGTTGGCGGGCCGGTCTGATTCCGCCGGGGAATCATTTAGGTGATTCCGTGATGGGGCCAATAGGGCCCCCGTCACGTCTGAAATCACCCCATATTGCATGTGTATGGCATGAACAGTGGAAGACCTTGGATTGATCCCAAATACTGCAGCACAAAAACTAACTAAACACAGGAGCCTGAAAGTAACATGCACATGTGGCTTCTTATGGTAAAGACGAATGTAAGATTTTCCAAGCAGCAAAAGCTGCATTGCAGCAAAAACAATCCTGAGAGTCTCTCCCTCTTTTGGAAGAAAGACAAGGGTCATTGCAAAGAATGGTTATTATTGGAAGATACATTACACAGGACAGTGGAATTACCGATAAAATCATAGAACAGTAAAATTCAAGGGACATCGAGTCCCACCTCGTCTCCAAAGCAGATTACCTCTGACAACAGCATTACAGACAGATGTTTGTCCAGACCGTTTTTTAAAAAATCTGAAGAAGGAGATTCAACAACTTCCCTCATCAACCCATTCCATTAGTCAAAGTTTCTCACAGTTAGAAAGTTTTTCCTGATATTTAACTAACTTCTACCTTTCTGCAGTGTTTGCTGACCAACGGCCCAGGAAGATAAAGAGAAAAGAGATGGGCAGACCATTTCAGAGCTATCAAGAGCCTGTCTCAAAAACAAAAGAAAAAAAAAACATTTTCATCGTGAGACTTGTTTTTAGCTGAATTTAAGGGGGGATTTCAAAACATTTTGAACTACTCATTAATTACAAAGAACCTCTTCTGACAGCATAATAATTAATACGCTTCAAATCCTTGTAAGGCTATAAAATCCAAGATTCTTGGTAGTCCACATGTAAGATCCTGGGGGGGTGGGGGGGGTTGATGAAAAATCCCCCTGTATCACATGTTGGGTTCTACTGGCCAGGAATAAGAGGGCCTTCTTCCCAGGGATTAACAGATCACATTCTCCCTTCATCTACAGTAATGTAAGCCAGGGAAAAATCATCTTCCTTCCATATGTCTCAATTTTCAGTGCTTTTTTCTGTGAGTACTCATTAGGTGCATCTAGACATAATGCTAAACACAGACCAAATGTGGACCAATCAATCAGGTGTTGAAGTCTGTGACATCATTAAGCATGGGTAGCTGATTCAATAGATGTTTATGCTGCGTCGTGTTTTGACAGCAATCAAAAAACTTTGTTGAAAAAGAGCCCTTGTGAGCAGCCTCCAAGTATTTAAAGTATCAGTTTCAAACAACAAAAGTTTTTGCCATTTCTCACAATCAGTTAAAAAAAATTGCTGGTAGCTTTTCCTATCTGCTTTTAATCTGAAGTGTCAAAGTTACATAAAGTGCACAAGGGCAGTAGAAATAATTATTGTATCCCTCCAATTAATCATTACTATCTTTCAATGCCTAGGGGCTGCGGTTCTTCCCATCTAAGCTGCACTGAAAGATAGGATTCCTCTTGCACCTTCAGCCTTATCTTCCTTCCGAACCCCTTCCCCATGCCAAATAGTGAATCTTAACTTTCTAAATATTACCACTGACTTCACTGTGATCACTCATGGAGTAAGATACCTGTCCCTCTAAAATGCACTTCTCATTCAGAATGGAGAAAAAATAGTTGACCACTGACCACTGTTTTTCCAATTATACTTTGTGAGAGACCTTTTCACTACTGTTTCATTGGATTTACCATACTGGACCAGTCCCATTCTAATCCAACATTCTGTTTCTGATATTTGGTGCTTCAGAGGTACAGGACCTCTGCTGCAGGAAGGAAATTGGGAATAAGACGGCACCATGGAGACTTCATACTAATCCCTGATAGTACGAGACTACACTAGTATATCTCTAATTATTCATGTCATCAATGGGTATTTTCAGACGTTACGAGATCACACTCAACCACAGTCAATACCCTGTGGTGGGGAATGGTCCTGTAACATCTGTTGGGGAACCAGAAGTTCCCCTCCAGATGTTCGCCACGCTCAATCCCTGACGGGAATCACATTCACCACGTGATCGGCTGAAACTGTGGGGCCAGCACCTATCACGTGGTGAAGGAGATTCCCGGCGGGGATGAAGGGGTCCGTCATGTCTGGACGGCGATCACGGCCAGGAATTCCCACCAGGATTACGGCCTGGGGTCATTTCGGGTGGGTACTGCGGCCACATTGGCCGCAGCGCCTGCCCGTCTCCCCAGAGGGCGGGCGGCGAGGGAGCGTGGAGGGGTCGGGGCCGTGCGACTACATGTTGCGCCGTGCAACCCCGCCCCCTCCCCGATTTCTCGCCAGGATCCCCCGGCACATCTGTTGGCCGTGCCGGAGTGATCCCAGTGGGGAATCTGAGGGTTGTTCCCATGACGGGGCGAATGCCACCCCGCCACGTCTGAAAACACCCAATGTCAATATCCAATTCCTCTTTGAACTAGTGCAGAAACTCGGTCCTCGATTTTCCATGGAAAACCCAGAGTTTTACAGTACTTAACTTGGTTTTCCAAGGTTATGAAGAATGGCCCCCAAAACTTCAGGACTCGAAAAATCCTTGGCCAAGTATACGGGGGCCAGAGGCCAGTGCTAGGCCTCTTCTCCCCCTTCCCTGACCCCTGCTGGCCAGGGAGAGAATAGGCCAGCGGGGCCCAGGAAAGGAGGCAGGGAAGAGGGCCTAGCAGGGGCTAAAGGAAAGAGTACTCACATTCCAGAGGGGCTCAAGCAACGCATGGTTTCCTCCTGATCAGGTAAGTTTAAAAAAAAAAAAAAGGCTGGACATGCTCAGAAGGGCTGAATGGCCCCTTCTGCACATGCTCAGACCTTTCCAAGATGGTCCTGTCAGTGTCAGCACACTGTGGCTGCCATCTTGGAAAGGTCTGAGCATACTCAAAAGGAGCCATTCAGCCCTTCTGAACATGTCCAGCTTTTATTTTTTCTCCCCCTTCAAACTTACCTGGTCCAGAGGAAGCCACGTGTTGCTGTAGCCCCTCTGGATGGTGAGTATTCTACCCCCTCAGCCGCTGCTAGGCCCCCACTCCCTCTTCCTCTTCCATGGCCCATTCTCTCCCCCCCCCCGGCTCTCTCTGGCCCCCTCCCCAGCCCCCGCCCTCAGAAACTACTCATGAGTATTTGCTGAGGGTGCTTGGGCCAGTCCTCGGAACTCGGACTTGTGAGTAGTTTTTTCACTACTTGATTCAGCCGTACTTTGAACTGCACAATATTCTCAGTTTTAAGCACGTCTTATGGGAACGAGTACACAATTTTTGATGCTGTGAAACCACTATTTCCTTTTGTTTCTTGGAATTTGCTTAATTTCCATTTCATTGTATATGAATATTCCCTTATTTTCATGCTGCAAGGCAGGAGGAACTGTTGCTCCTATTGGATTTCACTGCACCATTCATCGCAGTACATATTTTAAATATGTCGACTTTTATTCTCTTAGAAAGGAGATGAACAAAGCATTATCCTCTGGGTGAAAATCTATCAGTTAGCACAGGTATAAGTCTCACTGAAATAAAGGAGGCTTGTGTCCATGCTAACTACTAGCACTGGTCCAGTAGTTCACCCATGTAGTGGCTCTGGAGACTGTGTTGAAAGTTTTCAGAGCAGCATTTTGACCAATGCTAGTGAATGGCTATATTTTTTCACATATCACTGAAAACATTTTAACTAAGTGGGCTTGATAGAATTTGGTATAGAGGTGTGTGTGTGTTTGGTCTACTTCATACACCTACACATTCATCCTACTCTCAGACTACAGATCATATACAGCACCAGAATCCAATTTGCTATTTTCTGGGAAATCTTAAAATACACTTTAAGTTTTTAACATTCACAAAGGAAAAACAAAATAAAAGATCACTCCAAGCTTCCCAATGCTGGATGTATTCTCGATGAGATGAAAATCAGTTTTAGAAACAGCAATGTTTTTCACAAATATACTTGGATAAACAGGCGGTTATTAGAAATTTTTCTTTCCTTTTGGCCATAAGTGTTGACATAGCTGATATAGAGAACATTGTACTTTTATCCCAAAGGCCTTCTGCCATGTGTCTTAAAATTTATTTTACCTCTCCAGATTTTCCTCAGAAACTTGTCTATGCTAGGAAGTTTCTGAGACGTTGGGGGTGTCTATAGATAGAGTCTACACTTATGAGCAGACATCGAGAGCAGTAAATGTTCCTCCTCTAGAAGCAATTAAAGCTTCCCCCCTTCTGATTAGTTTTAATAAGGGTGATACTACATCACATTTAAATGATTCTTTATTGGGAATTGATCAGATGGAGATCTTCACCACAGACTCCAATTCCAAGGGGAGATACTATTGGCACCATGCCTAGACACAAGCTTCAGCAGAAGCTTGTAGCTTTCTGTCTAGGTGATTGCAATTCTGCTCAAACAGAGGGAGATATTGTAGAGACGTTTAGATTGTTGTCCCCTATTGATCAGGACCAAATCAAGGGAAAGTTAGACTATATTCAAGGGAAACGTAAGTGTTCCACATTGAATTATGATTCTACAACACAAAATTATTAACCTCGCCATGACCTAAATTATTTAATGAGTATGCAGATTCTTGATAGCGATGAGACGGGTTTGCCATCTTAGGCACATTCCACATCATTGGGAGACCATGACTTACTAGTCCTGCTAGACCTTTCGACTGCGTTCGACACAGCTGATCATGAGGTGTTGGTGACTCGCCTGCGGGACCGTGCTGGGACCAAGCCGGAATTGGCGGAATGGTCTTGTACTGGTTTTGTTCATTCCTGGCTGGGAGAACTCACTGGGTGGTCTTGGGGGAGTGTACATCTTCCCCCCGAGACCTCACGTGTGGAGTCTGGCAGGGTGCCATTCTGTCCCCCCTCTTGTTTAACATCTATATGCAGCCGTTAGGGGAGATCTTGAGAGGGTTTCAGGGCATGCAGTGTCATCAGTATGCTGATGACACTCAGCTCTACCTCTCCTTTTCCATTGACCCAAGTCGTGCAGTCTCCTTATTACCCCAGTGCCTGTCAGCTGTAGGGGCTTGGATGAGGTCGAGTCATCTGCAATTGAATCCTGACAAGATGGAGGTGATGCTGGTGGGTGAGGACTTGGGGGACCTGGCGGTGGTTGAATCTCCTCTTGTTGGGGGGGTTTACCCTCCCATGGTCTCTCAAGTGTGGAGTCTGGGTGTGCTCCTCGATTTGCGGCTCAGCCTGGAATCTCAGGTTGTGGCCGTGGTGAGGAGTGCATTTCGGCAGTTATATCTTGTCCAGCGGCTTCGGCTGTATCTCTCAGACTCTGACCTTGCCACTGTCATCCATGCCTTCATCACCCCGAGACTAGATTACTGCTACGTGCTCTACATGGGGCTGCCCGAGAAGCTGGTCCAGAGGCTGTAGCTGGTGCAGAATGCCGCGGCCCGTCTCCTTATGGGGGCAGGTCGCAGGGAGCACATGACACCAGTGCTCCGGACTCTGCACTGGCTGCCTGTAAAGTACCGGTCCAGGTTCAAGGTGCTGGTTTTAATCTTTAAAGCCCTTCACGGCCTGGGCCCTGCTTATGTGCGGGACCGCTTCACTCCCCATGTGCCCGTGTGACCCTTGAGATCATCCGTGGGAGTCTTTTTGGAGGTTCCCCGGGCGAGGCGGGTGGCCACCGATGTTAGATCTTTTTCAGTGACTGCCCCTGTGCTGTGGAATTCGCTCCTGGAGGAGGCTCAGTTGGCTCCCACTCTCCTGCTGTTTTGGCGTGTATGTAAGACCTGACTGTTACGTTAGGCTTTTGGCGAGGGGTGGGGGGTGGGGTTCCCCATATTGTATTTTATTTTAAATTGTTTGTTTTTTAAAAAATATTATTGAATGTTGTTCACTTCCCTGGGCTGCCCTGTGGGCAGGAGGGGTGGGATATAAATTTTAAATAAATAAAAATTAAAAATAAATCCAATGAAAACTTTAGAGCACATATGTATAGCTTCTAATTGCAGGACTGCTGATGGAGTATACTCTTTTTCTACTCCTTTGGCTCCCCTGTTTCAGGAGCAGCCTTTGCCCCCACTGTCTCAATCAGCTAGATCAAATCCTAGCTCTAATATACTGGAACTAGGGGACAGGGTGCAATCTAGGGGTGTTACTGGTATAGCAGGATCTTATCCCTCCCCATATTTCCCCCCAAATGCCAGCTGACATTATTATCTGCCAGACAGGGTAAATAGTAAACAAAATTTGACAATATTTTAATGGAATATTGGTGGCTGGAAAACTCTTTTCATCAGAGGCTTTGAAAAGCCTCCCCCATTGAAATGGGATGAAGGTCTGATACTAACAAACATCTATGTCCCCCATGCAAAAAATGTGGAGGTCCATGTTCCTTTCTGGTTACATCTTGAAGCTTTAATCAAATAATTGGAAAGCTTGTAACCAAACTTCCCAGTTATTTTGGCTATAAATGCCAGAATAGTTAATTAGGTCTCAGTACAAGGCAAGCAAGTCTTATGGATGTGGATGAGAACGATGACTTTTTCTTTCCATATCATATGTCCAAAGACTTAACTTTAAATGCTTGCAGAGTACAGTTTTTAAAATTCCTGTATAAGGGGAAATGGAAGCTACTAAATTGTCGTTCCCATAAAGATTCTAGTGGAAATTTTACTTTTATGTCCACAGTACGCTTTAGCGTTGTAGATTATATTTGTGTCTCAGAGAAGTATTTTCATAACTTTACAGAATTTGAAGTTCTTTTCGACGGACTGATTGATCATTTACCAATTGTAACCAGTTTTTTCCCCTTGAACTTTCAACATAGGTCTAATTATTTTACCTTAGTACAGGCTGAATTAAATACCCCAGGATATTTCTGTGTCAAATGGAATTCTAAAAATTTTGCCATAATGGAGAAAATATTATATTCGGTGGAAATTGATCTGCTTAAAGCTTCCATAATAGAAGAGCATAATAAAGCCCCCAAGGATATAGTTCAGGATTTTTCATCTATGATTGATCTGCTTAAGAGTAAATTTATTCAAGCCATAAATAAGGGAAATGCGTCTAGCTGGAAGTCTAATTGTAATTCAATTTTCAAAAAACCTTGGTTTGATCAAGAATGCCTTGCTGCAATAAACCTCCTATATCAGCTTGCTAGACAGGCCAGGCTTTCTCCGGATAACCTGGCTTTCACTCGCCTCGTTTCCCAAAAGAAAATTTATAGAGATCTTAAATCTAAAAAAACAAATTATCAACATACCTTGTGGGCTGCCCTCTCTGCAGCAGTATTGGCCCAGAACCAAGCTAAGTTCTGGCAGCTGGTGAAAAATGGCATGCATTCTCCTGGTACATATTGGCAAGTTAATTTCTAAGGGATTTTCAACCAACTACCCGATATCCCCTTGTTGTTTTCCTCCTGTTTGAAAGACCTTCCTAAATGGCCACCAGTAAGACCGAGTAAAATCAGAGAATTAATAGGGGAAATTTCTCTAGGAAAGGCGCCCGGAGGAGATGGAATAATAGACGATCTTATACGGGATAAAGTCGATTGGTGGCTTCCAGTTATCTGTACCCTTTTTGATGCTATAAATTCCATGGGACTAGTTCCTGCTGGTTGGAATATTAGCATAGTTGTTCCAATTTTCAAGAAGGGTGACAGAGAAATACCATCTAATTACAGACCGATAAGTCTACTTAGTTTTATAGCTAAACTATATGCCCGATATTTATTATGTAAGCTGGAAGACTGAGCAAATGTTGCTAGCTACTTTCCAGAAGAGCAGGCAGGTTTCCGAGTCAGCCATTCAACCATCAATCACTGTTTCACACTTTACCATCTGATAAATAAATATGTCCTGATCAGACAGGGCTCTCTATACCTCGCTTTTGTGGACCTTAAGGCAGCCTTTGATCTGGTAGATAGGCAGCTCCTTTGGTCTAAGTTAATCTCTACTAATATGGACAGAAGGCTGATTTATCTTGTACATGCATTATATTCAAATACTCAGCTGAGAGTCAAATATACAGCAAGAGGACACCTGACTGAAACTATACCGGCCACCAACGGGGTAAAGCAGGGCTGTGTTCTGGCCCCGTTTCTTTTCAATTTTTTTATTAATAAGATCATGTCTGATCTTGCCAGTGATTTTTTCCTCCTGGTTTCTATATTACAAAGGCGTCTTTCTATCCTATTATATGCAGATGATATAGTTTTAATATCAAATGCCAGGCTAAGTCTTAAGAGACTTTTTGGTGCCTTAGGAACTTTCTGTAAAACAAATCATTTAAAAATCAACTATCAGAAAACTAAGGGTATTTTCAGATGTTACGAGATCACGTCCAAACACAGTGAACCACACTCAATCCTGCGGTGGGGCCAAAGCACCCTGAACGTCTGTTCAGCAGCCACCAGATGTTCATCACAGTCAATACCCACAAGCGGTCAAAATCAACCACGCTTTCCGAGCTCCTTCGCGGACCATCTCCAAAAGCGTGGTCAAAGAGATTCCCTGCGGGAAACAACAAAAGTAACGTCTGGAAGGCAACCACCGGATGGAATCAAAGGAAATGATTCCCAGCTGGGGACAAAGCATGCAGTGTCGCTGCCAGGCAACCAGCAACAACATAGGCACCGGAGGGAGATTTAAAGGGCAAGCCGCAGCAGGGAAATGTGGCAGAATGGAGCCAGGAGGGAGGTGGAGGAGAGCCGTGGGAGAGAGAGCGAGGGAGGAGGAGGAGGCAGTGGCGGTGGTGGTGGTGGAGGAAGCGCAGGTGGAGGCGGATGCTGTGGTCATGTTGCAGATGGAAGAGGTGGAGGGACAAGAGCAACAGCAGCAGCAGCAGCAGCCACGACAGGCCGCCCCGGGGACATCAGCTGGACCGGGGGAGGAGGCACCCTGGAAATGGGTAAGGGGAACCAAGGGGAGGGGAACAGTCAGCACAGAGTCACCAAGGGGGGACAGGGGCCCAGCCAGGCTCCCGGCAGGGAGGGAGGGAAAGGGGGTGGTCTGCAGGATGGAGGGGGCAGAACTGTAGCCAACCATAACACCCCCCCGCATCCCGCAGACACAGAAACGGGCCCAGGTGGCCGAGCCCCTGGAGGACACAGGCCCAGTTCAGGTGGAGGAGGAGGTGGAGGACAAGGAGGTGGAGGTGGAGGTGGAGGAGGAGGAGGACCCACAGGGGAGATGGGTGAGAAGGCCTTACCACCGAGGAGGCCAGTGGGGGTTGCAGGAGACCCGGGACTTAATCTGAATCTGGGGGACCATGAAGTACCAGCTGGAACTGGCACTCAACCAGTGAAACGAGTATGTCTACGAGGACATAGTGCGGGAAATGGGGGTGGCGGGGCACTACCGGACCATAGCCCAGTGCCGCTCAAAGGCCAAGGAGCTGAAGAGGGGGTACAAGCTCATACAGGACAACAATTGGTGGTCTGGACACGGAGCCTGGACTGCCCCCTTCTATGATGCCCTGGACCGCATACTGCATATGAAGGGCTCGATTATTCCCCCATGCCTTGTGGAGAGCGCCGTGGTCCAGGGCAGGGAACGGGGCGAGGTAGCCCCTCCACTCGCCATCCCCCATGAAGGCACATGTTCAAGGGCTCCAGACCCCCAGGAGGAATGCCCTGGGACCTCTGGAACCTGCAGGCACCCCCCGGACAGCAGCCCGGACAGCCCCACCTCCAGACTGGACAGGCAGAGTCCGAGGCCGGCACCCTCATCACCCTCAGCCAGTGGTCCCAGGGGGAGCACACCAACACAGAGGGACTGGCCTTGGAGGGATCTGAGACAGACATAGAGGGTAAGCAAGCAGCCAGGAGGGGTGAGGGACCAGGGGGCCATGGGCAGAGGGATGCATGGGCTGGGCTGGGGGCCCCAGCTCCCCTGACAAGGCAGAAAGGGGGCCCAGGGCCCCGCCCAGCCACCCAGCCACCCCTACACCAACCACCCCCCCATTTTCCCACAGGGCACAGGACACTCTGGCACCAGAGTCAGGCGGGTGAGGAGGCTGGTGCCAAGGAGCCCAGGCAGCAGGCAGAGGAACCAGGTGAGGCACACAGGCTGGGTGGGGGGCCCCCAGGGGGGCTGGTAGGGGGACCCGGGACACGCAGAGCCTGTGAGAGGGGCCAGGGAGCCAAGGAGGGGGGGATGAAAGGGGCTGGGTGACACCCCCGGGAGAGCCACCAAGCCCCAGGTCCATCCCAGGGCCGGGGGTGGCTGCCTGGGGCAGCAGGCAACTCACCTTTGTGTACCCTACAGGGCAACCCGACCAGCCACAATCACACGGACCCGTGCCCCCAGCACAGTGCATGAGAGAGTACTGGGTACGGGTCCACCACCAGATGGAGGACCAGGTGGAGGACATTGTCTGCACCTCGGCGGAACAGGGGGAGTGGATAATAGCGGTCGTGGACTGGATGGAGGTGGCCATTGCGTGCTCCCTTTAGTGGGCAGAGGCACAGAACATGAGACTCCAGGCAGAGGTGCGTCTGGAGCAGAGGCGGGAGCACTGGGAGCATAGCAGGCAGGTGGAAGCGCTCAGGCAGCTGGAGCAGGCCATCACAGGGATGGTGCGGGAGCACTCGGCCAAAATGGGTAGGTCCCATGATATTGGGACCTCCCTGCTCCTGCACGCGGGCACCATGTGTGCATATGTGATGGCAGCCACCCCGCCGGGCATCCTGCCTGCCCAGGGCCCCAAGCTGGACACCTCGGTGCCCCCACCCCAACTGCCCCAGTCACCTCAACGCCTGCAGGGGCCATGCATCCACCTCCTGGTCCCCCCAGCCCTCTGGAGGGTGCTGCCACTCAGGCCCCCCCCCCCGCCAGCCACCCCGCCAGCCCACAAGGCATCCTAGGACACTGATGGGGACATGGACAGTGGGGGGAAGGCAAGCTCCCAGAGATCCATGGCAACCACTGTGCACTCAAGGGGGAATCCCTGGAAAGGGGGGGGTTGGGTTCACAGGCAATGCAGGGGCTGGGCCCAGGATCCCCCGGGGACACCACAGGGGTGGGCTGGGTGGTGATCACCCTGACGCCTCAGCCTGCTGGCTGATATGCCTCGCCAGGGTGGCACGAATGTGCTTGGCATAACGGTACTCCCTCAGGTTCTCCGCGTTCACGTGGATGGGCTCAGGGTATTCCAGGGCTGCCCACTTGGTCTCGCACACATTATGCAGCACACAGCTGTCCCTGATCACCAGGGCTGAGATCTCCACAGTGTAGTCCAGCCGGCCAGTGAGGCTCCTCCAGTGCTGCTTGAGGGCCCTGAACGCCCACTCCACCACGGTCATGCTGGAACACAGGCAGGAATTGTACAGTGCCTCCACAGGGTTGTGGGCGACCGGGCACACCTTCATCAGCCACTGGGTGAGGGGATAGGCAGGATACAGGGGGGCATCGGTACCCCCTCGATCCGGGTCATCTCCATGTCTGCAAAGTCCCCCCAGAACATCCGGGCATAGAAGGGGGAGATGGTCATGATCCGGGCATCGTGACTGTGGCTGGAGTTGCCCGTGAAGATGTCTATGAAGCTCCCCCGGTGATCCACAACCGCCTGCAGCTGCTGTGAGTGATACCCATGCCTGTAGACATACTCCGCGGCCTCCCCGGTGGAGGGGCGGAGGATCTCGATGTGGGTGCTGCCCACGGCACCCATGCAGTTGGGGAAGCCTCCGGCCATGAATACGGCCATCACGGCCCCCTGGTCCAGCAGTTGGATCGCTCTGTCCAGGAGCATGCCCTCCACAGACTTGAAGACATCCCAGAAGATACAGGCAACGGTGCTCAGGCCGACCCCGAAGTGCTGTGAGACGGACCGGCAGGAGTCGGGCATTGCCAGGACCCAGACCCAAATGGCTACTCACTGTACCATGGGGATGGATGTCTGCATGGGGGTGTGCTGCTGCTCCAGCCAGGGCGTAACGAGCTCTGCGAGCCGCAGCAAGGTGAGCTTGTCCATTCTAAAATGGGCCCTCCAGGCTGCTCATACCACTGGTCCAGTGTCCTGGACCACCAGCCCTATGCCCATTCTGTGACCCATATCCGCCAGTCAATGGGCATAGCGAGCAGGGCGGCCCGCCACGAGGTCTCCCTCCCCCATTGGAGGCGCCCGGCTGCCTCGCGGATCTCTGCTGCCCTGCTCTGGCCCTGGGTCACAGCCTGCTGGTCAGCCCCAGACACCCTCTGAGCCCTGAGCTGGGCCAGGGCACACCTGCGGCCGTGGTGGGCCCTGCGGGACCGTGCAGTGCTCCAGGCGATGGAAGCCTGCAGGTGGGCGCCCAGGTGCACCTCTGTGGTAAGAATGCACAGCTGATTGGTATAGCCATGATACCACTCAGCTGAGAGCGCGAGATGCATCCAGTAGGCGGCCACCCTGTCCCCCTCCATGGTGTTGGCAGCCCCAGGGGTTGGGGGTGGAATATGCCAGCCCAGTAATGGCCTAGGTCAGCTGGGGCCCCGCCCCCAGCTGACCGGGCCTCCCACGGCAGGGCGGGCAACCCTGGGCATGCTGTTGGGGGCACCTGCTGTCCATGCATGGGGCGTGGCGCACAGGTGGGCGCGCGTGGCCGGGCGTTCCTGTTGCAGCTGCATACCTTGTGCCAGCACCCCCCATCTCTCCCTGTTTGCAACACCGTGTCCTTGCCGGCCTGATTAGTGTGTTGGTGGTCCTGTCTGGGCGCTTGTTCCCTGCAACTGTGCCGGGTCCGCACCCCATACCTCGCTCTGTTGCTATACATTGTTGCAGTCCGTGGCTGCCTAGTTTGTCCTTGGGACCCCTTGGAGCCCCCCCCCGGGCCCTGCAGGGACTGTGTGCCCCCCTGTCCGTGGTGTTATTCTCCCTGTCTGGTTGGACCATGGCTGGTTGTGCCTCCACCAGGCTCCCGCTTCCCAGCCCCCATGGGGCCCCCCATAGATGGACCTTCCACGAGATCATGGCCCTGTGTGACCTGTGGCATACCCCGGAAGTGCAGCTGCTCCTGGGCTGCCTGGACAGCCAGTCGGGTGCTTATGCGAGTCTGAGCTCCGGGCTTTGCTACTTCAGCCATGAGGCGAGCGCCCGGGTATTGCCGGCTGCATGCGGAGACGCTGGGGCTGGTTCCCTTCCCTGATGGGCGCATCCCAGAGATGAGGTGCTTTCATGTGGCCTGCTCTGTGGCTGAGACCATGTCTTCCCTGTCTGTGTGCAGCGTGGCTGCCTACACGATCTGCCTTGCAGAGGGGGACCCTGCCTTAGCGGTGTCCTACTTTGGCTGTGTTCACGGGGACCGTGGGTACCAGCGCTCTCGTGGGGCAGTGTATCACCGGCTGTTGGAGCTGGGTCAACTTCCATGGCCCCCTGCTGATGACTGCTGCGTGTCTGAGCCTACCGCGGCAGAGCTGTCGGCACTTTCGGGTGTGTGGTCCCGTTCAGATGTGCAGTTGGGGCTGTCCATGCAGGATCCATTCGAGGCCTACTACCTGATCGCCCACCACATGTCCTTGTTGGGGTACCGCTGGGGCATGATCCATTGGCCCCA
This sequence comes from Sphenodon punctatus, assembly GCA_003113815.1. NCBI lineage: Eukaryota > Metazoa > Chordata > Lepidosauria > Sphenodontia > Sphenodontidae > Sphenodon > Sphenodon punctatus. Next base: position 455,485 of record QEPC01004437.1, on the reverse strand, counting down.
CCTGGTTCACCGGGCGGGGCACCCAGCCCCTGGGCCCATCGTGGCCCCCAGCAGCTGGATGTGAGTTCTGGTGTTCCCCTCTGTGGTTGCCTTCCCCAGTGCCTGGGTCCGGCTCTCTGCATGGTCTCCTTGACTCACCTGGGTCCAGCTGACTGTCGTCACCCACCAGCGCTCCCTCCTGCGGCCCCATCCCTCCCCCCCCTTGGGTGCCTGTGTGACCTTGGGGTTCTGGGGCCACAAACTGCCACTCCTGCCATCCTCCCGGGGGGGTCTGTGTCTTTGAACCTTCTGCATTGCACCAACTCTCCTGCCTGCCCTCTATCGCCCCCCTCGCCGGCTTCTGCTGTGCCTTGGACCCGAGCTCCTGGGGCCCCCCGTTCCGGGACTGCCTGTGTTGCTGTGGGGGTGCCCGTGTGGACAGTACAGCTGTGGGGGTTGTGGTTGCCATTGCCTGTGTCCTGCCCTGCCCCTGTGCCGTTTCCCCCCATCTCCCCTGTTCCGCACCCCCGCCCCCCATGCCCAGTGTGCCTTGTGTGTTGTCCAGCCACCTGTGTCCCCCCTTCTCTTCCTTTCCATTCTGGGTGTGTGTGTGCACCTGGGCGTTTGTTTGTACTGTGTGTTCCACTGTGCCCCCGTTGTCTGTGTGCCTGTTGTGTGTGGTACCTGGCCGGCTCTTCTCCCTCTCCCCCCTCCCTTCTCATTTCCCTTTTGTGGGTGTTCCCTTTTGTGCCTTCTGGCTTTGTTTGCCTCTGGCGGCCATGTCTGTGTCCTGTCCCTGCCCGGTGCCTTGTGGGTGTTTTGACCACAGCCGGGAATTGGCGGCACGTCTGTTGCACTGCCCCGGTCCGTGATCTGCCAACCCGATTCCCTGCCATGGTCCCGGTCCTGTAACGTTTGTTTGGGGCTTGTTTTGACCACGGGCTGTGGTTGGTTGGTTGGTTCACCACCGCCTGGAATCCACGTGGTGAATCGGGACTGCGTAATGTCTGAAATCACCCTAAGGTACTCGTAGTTGCAAAATCTTCTTGTAACTTTAATTGGTCTCTAGTTAATGTTGAATTGGATCAAGTTAGACTTTATCGTTAGGTCTAACTTTCTCTGCCTCAAGTACCTGGTGTGAACACGCAGATTATCTTTAAACCAAAATGGATCAATCAATAGGAGGGCTTCTTAAGTTTTGGGCAACAGATGGAGGCAAACTCATGTCACCTGCTCTCAAATTACTTGAATTAAAAGAGAGTCCTCAAGCCCTATATGGGGCCGAAGTCTGGGGACCTTTTATTAGAGCATCTCTCGCCTCGATTACTGTAACCTCCTTCTCACTGGCCTTCTCCGGTCCCACCTCTTATACACATCTAGATGTGTATAAGAGACAGGCCCTCCATATTCCAGCCCGTGCACTTCGCTCCTCCTCTGTCCCTTCTCTCACCCTTCCACACCTTCCCTGCTCCCCTAAGCGCCTTCGTCCCTTCTCACTTGCTGCCCCCCATGCCTGGAACTCCCTCCCTGTCCACATCCGCCTTGCACCCTCCCTTCATACCTTCAAATCTCTCCTTAAAACTCACCTCTTTCGCTCTGCTCTGTCTGACTCTTTATCCTGCTGAGCTACTATTCCTATACCTACAATCGGTTTACCCTTATCCTTGCAACATGGACCTGCCTGCTGTCATTCTCATCATAACCAAGCCAAGTACGTGCACTTGAGACCTCGCATCTTCATAAATGTTAGACCCCTTGTCTCTCCCTCTGTTCCCCTTCCTAAGTCTCTCCCTCAGCTCCTGTCTCTCAGATTGTAAGCCCTAGGGGCAGGGACCATGTCTATTTTATTACTTTGTAAAGTGCCAGGTACACTGCTGGCGCTATATAAATGTTTGTTATTAATAATAATAATAATAATAATAATAATAATAATAACTAAGATGGAATTCTTTCAAAACCATTTTTTGCAGGCAGTACTTGCTGTCCTAAGACTACACCAGCAGCTCTTGTTAGACTAGAAACAGGCATGTTGCCAGTGGAGGTCAAGCTAGCTATGGCACAAATTGGTTACTGGCTAAGAATCCGGGATATGTCTGGAGACTCCCATATCTGTGCCTAGCCGAATCTGTTTTGGCAGGGTTTAAGTATCTATGGTATAAAAAGTTGCTTTTACTCCTACGTTCGGTGGAGTTATCTATGAAAGATGTATTAGTTCTCCATAATACTAAGATCAAACCCCTGATTTCTAGAAAATTATCAAATTCTGCAATTCCGGAAGATATGCGAATAGTCGCAAACCTAAGATCTGACCCCCTATATCATCTATTTTAAAAAAATACCGGGGAAGGAACCTTACCGTACCATTTTGAGTAACCCAGTCCTGAGAAGAGCTTTAACACTACTTTGGATTGATCTTATACCATCTAGGATGATGACTGGAAGGAGAAATGGCCTTCCACTTTCTGCTAGATCATGCAGTTGTTCTTCAGAATTAACGGACAATTTACTCCATTTGTTATTAAGCTGCCCGCATACAGAGGAACTTCACCAAAAATATTTGGCAGGTTTTCCTGGAAAAAAGATTATATTGGGCTGCTCAGAAGCTGTTAATCTCTTTAGCTTTAGCTAGTGATGTTGCCTCTCCCCAAAATGGCCTTGGCACTGATTAAAAGATGTTGATTTTCTTTTGTATTTGGCCAGGTTAAGGGATCTTTATTATGCACTTGATATTATTATTTTATCTGGGTTTGTCTCTCCTGATTTTTCATGAATATGGTCACGCCTTTTAATGTGTTGGATTTCTGTTTTTTTGTTTTTTGTAAATTGTTTCAGTCTCGACCAAATGGTCATGACTTAATAAAACGATTATTTATTATTTATTATTATTATTGCTTGCTTGCTTTGAAATTCTGATGAGGGACATACAGTACAGGACGTAGCTAGCAGAAGTATATTACAGGTGATTATTTGATCATCTGTGAGTGAAAGATGATCTAGAATCAGAGAAAATTGGTGGAAGTGGAATGAATAGTTTTGCTATACCATGGTTAAATGTGGTTTCTAGTTTTGGCTGCTCTATGTTGGTGGGTTTTTTCCCCGGTTTTAAATGATTTTACTGATTCATAATTGTTAATCGTATTGTTTCCACTCAGGGAAGAAGAAACAATAATGGTACATATTAATGTTTTGTAAAGCCACCCCCATCCCCATCCCCCCACCCTGACACTGTGAGAGAGTAAATAAATAAAATAAAATAAAAGGCTTTCCTTATTGTTACCATCTCACAAACGTTTTTCAAGCAAATAATGGACTTTTGTTTTAGTGTTGCAGTTTTCTTGCAATTTATCCCATATGGGAGACATGTGATATAAAAATCCATGTATTTATCGCTGACTTCCCCCATCAGTTTTTCCATTGACATGGAAAATCAAAGTCGCCTGATCCACGTTGTTTCATTCAGCTGCGTCCCGTTTTTCCAGTTGCGCATCAACACATTCAGTGCCACTGTTAACATAGCGTTGCAGGTGTCTCTGTGAGCAGAGTTTTGGGGAAAATACCTAATAAAGCTACTTCAGCTGTAAATGTTATTGTGAGGTTCGTGATCTCATTGATGTATTTCCTTCATTGAATAAATCAATATGCACTTCCTTCAGGTGGTATTGGAGGGACTCCCCTCCTCCTCCCCACCTCCACCAGAGAACAGACAAGCGAGCACTCACCCCGCAAGTTATGTTGCTGGGACCTGGTGTGGGCTGCTGTGTTAGGGGCTGGGAAGAGATTTTTCCCTACAGCCCTGATTAGCATTGTGGTTACTGTTTTTTCCCACCTTCCACACAGTGCATCTATTCATGTAGGAGTGCAGGGCAATTGCCTGGGTGGTTTAGTAAATGGCACAATTTGTCACATACTCGGGTGGTCCAGTGTAAAGGTTATAGGTCTGAAAAGGTGACAGCGAATCTAGAAGGGGGACATCTCCTTAAGTGATGTGGGAAAGAGAGCAACTGCAAGGGCAGTCCAACATCATGACCCTTACAAGGGTGGGGTACACAGGTTACACTACCTGCAGGGCAGATGCGGTCCTGGGTGGTTTTGAGGTCCATCCCTCACCCTTATTCTGAACCCCAGTAGGTGCCCATGCAGGCATCCCCCCATGCCAGGTGCCTCTGGAGGATGGGCCAAATGGGGGGCTTGCCCACCTGAGGCATCTGGAACCGAAGGTGGATACTGGGTCTACAAGGTATAAGCTTTTGTTAGGTTTATTGATAGGTGCTGGACTAAGTTTATTTATTTATGTATTTATTTTATCAATTTATATCCTGCCCTTCCTGAAAACAGCTCAGAGCAGCAAACAATTTTAAAAGCATATAAAAAATACAGTCATATAAAATTTAAAACAATCATAATAATATAAACAATAAATCAGGGCTAGGACAAAAAAATAAAATAAATAAGGGTAGGATGGAGACAGAAACCGTAACACACCCTCCCCCCCTCCCCAAAGGCCTGGGTGAACAGCCAGGTTTTACAAACTCGCCGGAATGTTAAAAGGCTTCAGGCCAGGTGAGCTTCCTCCGGGAGCGAATTCCAAAGGCGCGGCCCAGCCACTGAGAATGTCTCCATTGTGGCCCCCCACTTAACATGGGGGACCTCCAAGAAGGCACCCCCGGCAGACCAAAGGCGCTGCTCTGGGGCGTGCAGGGCGAGGCGGTCCCTGAGGTACGAGGGTCCCAAACCGTGAAGGACCTTATAGATCAATACCAATACCTTGAACCTGGCTCGGCATGCTATTGGCAACCAGTGCAGAGTCCAGAGCACAGGTGTTATGTGCTCCCGACAACCCATCCCCGACAGGAGCCAGAATGTCACATTCTGCACTAGCTTCAGCCTCCAAACCAGGAATAAGGGCAGCCCCACGTAGAGTGCATTGCAGTAATCCAGCCTCGAGGTGACGAAGGCATAGATGAGGGAGGCCAGGTCCAGGCCGGAGATGTATGGGCGCCTCCTCCACAGCAGATATAACTGGCAGAAGGTGGCCTTCACCACCACCTCCACCTGTCGATCCAGGTGGAGATCTGCGGCCAATATCACCCCCAGACTCTGAACCTGCTGAGCTACAGGAGGGCAACCCCCCCCCATCAGGAGGGCCGACACCTCTCTTGGCCTGTTTGGACGACCAAACCGAACGTCTGAACCGAACACTTGAACAGCTGAACAGTTCAGAAAAGTTCAGATTAATTTGGATGAGTTCGGGGGTGGGAAAAATGTGACTGGAAGGCAGGAAAAATATGAAGGCAGCTCTCTCACTCTCCCCACCACCATCACCTTTGTTAGTGGGGGTTGTTACTCCCCAGACTGTTATGTTTGTGTCCTTGCCTCCTTCCATGATGTGGTGACAATATAACTTATGCACACACATACAACCCCATTCTTTACATAATCTATAGGATGATTAGCATAGGGGGTGGGACAGGGAAGTCATTAATGAAACCTGAATGGTTTATTTGACATTAATTAATGACTTTCCTGTCCCACCCCCTATGCTAATCATCATATAGTTTAAAACACAAGAACTCCTTTTTTAATATTCAGCTTTAGACATGCAGGTGGTCTAATGACTGGGTTGCTGGTTGGAGAACAGAGTTTATTTCCCTGCTCTGACAAGCTCTGGGACAGGGGACATGATGGCTCCTGGGGCAAAGGGTGTGGCTTCTCAGGCAGGCTTGGTCTCTGGCAGTTCAATTTTGACAAATTAAGGACTGAAGACTAACTGAAAATCCACCAGTGGATTGTGATCTACCTCATGGCTATGCCTGGACTATACATTTGAATCTTGATCTAGAAATGAATCTTTGGGAGTGAGCTCTCTGTATATCAGGTCATGGAGATTCAATTGTAGGATAAGACACTTCTGAACATTTGGCTTTCTCATACAGTAGCTACTAATGGACTTCTCACTAATTAGATGGTGCAAATGTCCCCACCACCCAAAAAAAAAACCCCAAACAAACCCACCCACACATCCAGTTGGTGTAAAAAAAAAAAATCAAATATATTTCACATTTTTTAAAAAAATTGCCTAAGTTCTCATCACTCTTTTTCTAAGCCTGTCATTGCCTGGTCTAATAAAGCAATCCACAATATAGTTCCATTAAGAGCAATTTCCAATTAAGGTAAAATCAAAGGAAGTGCCTGTTTAGAAGTGAGATCAGGACATATATTTACATGTCAGATCTGAGCTGATGCATTGCCCTACCCTGGGTTAAAGGGTAGGGTAGCGGCAATCAACCTAACCAGCTCAACTTCTCTCCCCCTCCCCTCACCGCACTACTGGCCCCTTGGCATCTCAGCAGGAAATACTTTTATTTTTAGGGACTTCCTTGCAGTAGGTTATTTTATCTCAAATAGGCAAATGCCTTAAGCCTCATAGGAGGTCAACACACTCTGTCAAAATGAACACAACCTCCAAGCATGCTACACTAGCTAGTTAACTTGCAGTATGAGCTTTCTCTACACAATTATTAAATTACTTTGTTCTGCCTTAATAGCTAATGATTAAGCTTTCAGATCACTGACATTACACGCTTTATTTGTCTAGTTCTTACACTTATTAAATTATTGGGTGGGGGACAAGACTGGGGAGTTGTAATAGAAGCAAAATTGTCCAATTATCTTTCAAGGTCAAAAACTGTCTCCTGCCACAAAACAGATGAGGAGACACATGAATATTAGCTAGGGAAGAAGCTTGAATATGTTACCATTGCTTAGAAAGGTAAGAAAAAGAAGGAATATTCTTCCAAAATATTTAATTGTATTTATTTATTTATTTAATTGGATTTTTAGCCCACTCCCTCCTACTACCAGCAGCTCAGGCTGGCTCACTCCCTCCTACTACCAGCAGCTCAGGCTGGCTCATTAACAAGAAAAATACAGGTAAATAATAAATATATATATATTTAAATATAAATATATAAAACTCAACAATATAAAAATAAGCAAACATAAGGGTGGAGCTAAGAAACTCCCAACCCCCCACCTATCAACCGTCTCCATCATCAAAAGCCTGGCGTAACGGCCAGGTCTTACACTTTCTTTGGAAAAAGGGAAGGTTCAGGACCAAGCGGACCTCCATTGGGAGGGAGTACCACAGCCTTGGTGCAGCCACCGAGCACAGCCTCTCCATAGTCACCACCCAGAAAATCTGGGGAACCTTGAGAAAGGTGCTCCCGTTCGACCTCAGGGACCGATCCAGGGCTGGGGGGAGGGGGTGTGTGTGAGGCAGTCCTTCAGGTAAGCAGGCCCAGGCTGTGTAGGGCTTTATAGGTCAAAACCAACACCTTGAATCAGGCCCGGAAGACTATAGGCAGCCAGTGCAAAGAACGGAGCACTGGTATAACATGCTCACGATGACGCAGTAAGTCAGCATGGAAATTTGCATATTTTGGTGGCAAACCCATGATACCAACATGTAGTGTTAGGCATTGTATGGCAATTTAAATTACTATATTCAATATCATACTTATTGTAAGGAAAAGCTAGAAAGATAAATAAAATCTATGTGATGAGGTAGATTCCTGTCTGAGTTAGTTCATTACTCTTCAGCTCCTGTGTATCTGCTACATATGGGAAATGCACATCAGGGACTAACCAGCGTATAAGACAGCAGTCCCTAAACTTTGGTCTGCATGATACCATGGTGGTTAAATATAGTCCTTCATTCCCAGACAGCAAAGACATACACAGTGCAAATATTAATCAGGAGTAGTGGTGAAATGAATAGGCAGTTCAGTATTCAGATAGGCATCCACACATTCACATCTAAAGCACATATCTCCATATTTAGTTTGGTGCATTTGGTCTATTGCACATGTGTAATGGTATAATGCAAACTGAACTAACCAACTATCTCATCTGAATCTCTAGATGGAACAGAGCAAATATCTGGTCTGTTCAATTTAGTTCAAAGCATCTGAATTCAACAGATATTTGCATATATTTGTTTCCCCACTATCTGGGCATATGACCTTATCTGCAGATGGCACTATCCCTTTTGGATAGTAGGGGTGGGAATTCCGGTTCTTCCGAGATCCGATATTGCTGGTATTTGGGTGTATCGACTTAATCCGATAAATCCGATATTTACCTGTACCGGCATACTGGATTTTGAACATTGGCCACGGTACCAGATTTTTTACACTGCGGCCATTGAAGTCAATAACGGCAATGTAAAAAATCCAGTACCGCGGCCAATGTTAAAAAATCTGGTATGCCGATACCGGTAAATCCGGTACCAGGGAGATCCAATACCAGTACATCCAGTATCCAGTATTCTCCCCGGTGTCCCACCCCTAAGATACATTGATAGAGCGTATGCCACTGTGAAAGAAACATTCCAATGTTCAATTGCATAGGAAATACTCCACTACTTGGAAAGATAACCTGCTTGGATATGTAAGATATAGCATAGAGTTACCTAGCTAATCTTAGACAAGAAAATAAAAATCTGTTCCATTAATTCAATTAATTCTATTTCCACCTGAAATTGGATGTATACAGGGGGCTGGAAATTCAATGTAGCCCTTTCCTTATCAGAGTTAAAGCCTGTTCCAAGACATATTGTCCATTGAGCCATCATGATTAAGAGAGACCAGTTTTTATGACCATGATTCCCTCATATTGAGACTTAAATTATTCCAGTAACCTCATGCAAAGTGTATCTAATCTACATAATGCATAACCCCACTTGGGATTCTGATCAGTTGTTGGGAAACCTTGGTTCTAGTGCCTATGGTACAAGGGATTAATATGGCCAACACCATGTCCGATGGTGATTGACTTTCCCAAACCAAATTGATCAGGTACCCACTGACAGCCACCTAGACTGTAGGCAGCCATCTGGTGTGAGATCAAACAGGACTTGGAACTGCAAATTTCAGTAATGTAGTTGAATGTCTTAACTACTCCCCCATTAACTGTCTTCTTTTATGAGCAAACATTTAACTAGCAAACATCACTTATACAGTGATGTGCCAGAAGCAGAATCTGAGAGAGGACCACAGAATGAGTTGGGTGACTCTACATGTTTCAAGTTATTTAGAACAATGTAGACATTTTGTAAAGAAAAATCCATTTGGTTTCAAACTCAATTTGTACTCCCTTTAGCCTTTGTTATAGAGCAATGTGTTGGGTAGTAGAGAATCAGGCCCTCAGTGACATAGCTACATCAAATAAAGCTTTCCGAATACTACAGAGAAAGGAGATGAGCAGAGGAGGTGGAAGACCACCCACATACCAGAAAGTCTTTAATAGTATTGGTTGCAAAGCTCGACTTTCTTTTGTAAAAGAGATATAAGAAGGTTATATGCAGGAAGAGCCTTCTTGATTCACCTCCATTTGAGACACAGAAGGTAGTAGGGATGGGCGAATGCGGTTCGGAAGTTTGGAGTTCGGGCCGAACGCGGCCTGTTCTGACGCTCGAACAGCCGAACAGTTTGGATGAGTTCGGGGGTGGGAAAAGCGTGACTGGAAGGCGGGAAAAATATGACTGGAAGTGGGAGGCATCTGAGGAGCAGACTTCCTGGCACCAGGGGTGGAGACCAGGGGTGGTTTAAGGGTCAAACAAAAAAAATAATTCGATTTCGGTTTCGGTATCGATAGCACTATTTTCAGTTGTTCGGCCAAGTTCGGCTGAACTGAACCCCGCCAAACCAATCAGCCGAACCCAAACTCGGATTTCGGACCGAACGACTGAACGTCCAAACATCCGAACCACATTCTGTTCGCCCATCCCTAGAAGGTAGAAGACAGTTATTCAGCTATAACTCTCAGGTTTTAATCTTATTTCCTTACAGAGCTTCCAGCATCCAATTTTTAACTATATAAGTTTAAGGGAGAAATACAGCTTATACCGGAAAAAAAATGGATGCAGAAGGCTTTCTTTCTGCACCCATTTTTTTTTACTGTATAAGCTGTATTTCTCCCTTAAACATATATAGCTTTCTTTCTGCACACATTTGCCCACAGCCAGATTCAAATATGACATTGCTACTTCCTCTAAAGGTGGGGGTGGATGAGGACAAAGGATCTCCCCTCCAATAAGAAAGCTCCCACCTGACCAAGGTAGAATGAGTAAGGATGTGTACCTTGTGATGGCACAAGATGTGCCAAGGTTGGGTAGTAGAGAATCAGGCCCTCCGTGACATACCAATGCCAATGCAGAACAGGATCAAATAAAGCTATCGGAGTACGATAGTATTCAGTTACTTCCATCAATAGTCACACCAGCATAGGAACTAACTTCAATGGTATCTTTACAGGAACACCTGCCCCGCCTCTGCCCTGCTTCACCTCTGTGCAGGCTGGCAGCCCACCAACTGTGGAGACAGAGCAGAGACGACGCAGGCTGCCCCGGCTCCAGGACTGCCCCACTGGTAATGCTCCAGATCATCCCAGTGCACCACCAGCACAGCGGGAAGCCCAACCCCGGACAGTGGTTGGAGGCAGGGTTTCCATCCATCTGCTTGGTGGATGGCCACTGCAGCCCCACTTTAGACTGGGGGGTTTGATCCACCTGCAACAGTATAGTGTGGTGGAGGAGTGCCATACAGGCAAATCATGGGCCCCAACAGCTGCCGGGTCCATTTAGAATGAAACATTCTAATCTTGTCCAGTGAAATCAAGAAGTTGCCCAATGCAGCCAAAATAGACAATGAGCTGTATGCAGCCCTGCAACATGCATAAATAACCACCAAGGGTGGTTAAAGGGTGGTTAGCATCTAGTCAGTTTTCACCCATAGAAGGGGCAATGCCACAGAATGTGCTCTGTGTCCTCAACTACACCCATTGGGCAAGTACAGAGTTGTTCATTGTAGGCAATTTTATTCCATCTCCCTACAAGAACTTCAGATTTAATTTGATTAAATCTCAACTTTGCAATCAATCTTCTATGCTGATGGCGCAGCACTAGTACCAAACAAGGGGAAAGTCCTGCCTTGACTTTAAATAATCCAAACAGCGGCGAACATTTTGCATGTCTAATTATAGCAAAATCTGATTGAATAGGCATGTCAGTCATCCACACAGCAATAATAGCTTTATCACAAGGGAATGGCAATTTATCCACTGAGTTCCAGTGGTCCCCCAAACCAGCCCCAAACAGAGCCGTCTTAATTTCCTCCATCGATTTAAATGGGGATTTACAGAACTCCAATATACTAGGAGGCACTGTTTGGGTTATCTATTAGGGGGCTGAGCTCTAATTTTCAGCCACAAATTGATCGGTCAGAGGCTTGCCAATACCTTCATACTGGAGGAACCTGTTTCAAGCTTCAAATGAGCCCCAGGGGTATTCTGATGTACCCTGAGTACATGTCTCAAAAACATATTTTGGGCATATTCAACCTTCCTAGCATAAACTTCATTCAATCCACAAATCTCAGCCCCATAAAGTAATGTAGAGGGCATTTTAAGGCTTCCCACTTTTAATGCCTCTTTCCATGGCCTTTCCTCAAAATTATTATAAAAAGTAAAAATCCCCGCACAGGACTGGTGAGATTAAGTCACCAAACTCACCGCGTGGCTGGCCCAGGTCAGACAGCTCAAAAATGTCACACCTAAATAAGTAAATTTAACCACAGCCTCCAATGGTTTCCCCCACAAAGAACCATTTATGCAGTTTCTTCTCTCAAAATGACATAACTTTCAATTTCTGGGCATTAACCTTGAGTTTATTCACAGCACAGTAAGAATAGAATGTATCCAAGAGGCACTGCAAGCCAACCTTCAAAAAGGCTAATAAAAGCAGTGTTGTCTGCATATAATAAGCATGGCACTGGTTGGCCAAGAAGCTTCAGGGCATGGAAAGAATAATCCAACCTCACAAATCGGGAAAAAAAAGATTGAATAGAATAGGCACCAATGGGGTTGCCAGGGCTGGCTGGCTGAGACCCAGAAGCAGCAGAGACCAGGAAGGCTTGGCCCTTGGCACCCCGAGTGACCTGGGCAGGCAGGCTTGGTGTTTGGCCCCTGGGGGTGCCTGTGGTGCCAGGGCTGGCCATCTGAGACCCAGTGGTGCCAGCAACAGAGGATGGGAAGGCTTGAGGCCTGGTGGCTGGCACCCATAGGGGGCAGGACATTGAAGGCTGGCATTGGTGGAGCAGCGGCAGAGGCCTGGCCATGGTTTGGTGACTGGCACCCCTACTTGGCCGGGCATTGCAGGCTGGCATTGGAGAAGCAGCTGCAGAGGCCCGGCAAGGGCTCAGTGGCTGGCACCCCTGCTTAGATGGGCATTGCATGCTGGTATCATACTTGACTGAGCTCAAGAAGCTCTATTGCAAATTGGGCAAGCCTTGTCCAGTGATGTATCTCTGTGGACACCCAGCCCCTGCCCACCAGTGCATTCATCCAAGCTATGCCCGTCTACAAGAGGGAGGAGAAAATGGCTGATTGGTAGTACCAGCAGCAGCAGCAGACATTGGATTGCCAGGTCACAGTAAGTAAGTAAGTTTATGCGGCACTAGCTCATGCTATGGCCAACATAAATAGACATAAATAGACAAGCAGGTCACAGTAACTGTGGATGGCACCCCTGCTTGGCTGGGCATTGCAGGCTGGCTGGCTTCGGTGGGGCATTTGTAGACAATGAAGTGAAATACAGTCCTCCCTCCCTGGAACGTAGGCCCCAAAACCCTGACGGTGGGTCCTGGGGCTGGAGTGGCTGCCACCCCTACTTGGACAAGCATTGCAGGCTGCCAGGCATTGGCAAAGCAGCAGCAGAGACCCGGCCAGGACTTGGTGGCCCCTGTTTGGCTGGGCGTTGCAGGCTGGCTGGCATCTGTGGAGCAGCGACAAAGGCCCTTGCCAGGTCTCAGTGGTTGGCACCTCTGCTCAGCTGGGCATTGCAGGTTGACTGGCATCGGTGGGGCACTTGCAGACAAGTGGAACGACAGCCCTCCCTGCCTGAAACGTAGGCCCCAGAGCCCTGATGGTGGGTCCTGGGACTGGAGTGGCTGGCACCCCTACTCAGCAGGGCATTGCAGGCTGCCAGGCATCAGTGTAGCAGTGGAAGAGGCCAGGCCAGGGCTTGGTGACTGGCACCCCTACTCGGCTGGGCAGTGCAGGCTTGCTTCCTACACTCCAGATCTGAACAAGCTATTCTGCCAAATTCCAATTGGTTAAGCCTTGCCCGGTGGTGAATCATGTGGCCACACTGTAGCAGACATTGGATTGCCGGGGCACAGTACCCATGGCACAGCAGAGACAGCAGAAGCAGACACTGGATTGCAGGGGCACAGAACCCGTGGCACAGATAGCATTGGCAGCATTGGCAGCAGCAGCATATATTGGATTGACCGGGAACAGAATCCATGGAACAGCAGAGACAGCAGCAGCAGGATTTGCCTGTGTGCAGCATCCATGGAGCCAGGATGGTAGGATTTGCCATGGAAGAGCTCCCATACATCAGCAGATGGCAGCAGCAGGATTTCGTGGGCACATTTGGATTTGCTAGGGCAGAGCACCCAGTGACCAGCAGACAGCAGCAGCGGGATTACCAGACAAGTGGGGCACATCACCCAGGGTTGCCAGGGCAGGAAGACAGGCTGGGGCAGCACTTCAGCTTTGCCCATGGGGCGGGCAGACAGGCAACATGGCATGAGCAGAAGGCAGACTGAGGCAGGATTTGATCTTGACAACTTAGGTAGGTGGGCAGACATATATAGCTGAACATATATAGCTGACATATATAGCAGACATATATAGCATACAGCTTGTGGGCAAATGTGTGCAGAAAGAAAGCTATATATGTGTGTCAGCTTGTTCAGATCTGCAGTGTGGCATGAGAGGCAGCAGGGAAGGCAGGCTGCAACCTTGGCAGGGCACTCAGATAGGCTGGTGTAGACTGTGCAGCGGTTGAGAGAGAGATCCAGTCAGATAGGCAGGCCAAGATCATCTAGCCAGAGGCTGGCTGGCAGGCTTACAGCTTCCCAATGCCACCCTGTGTCATGTGGTCAATCAGATAGGCCGGCCAAGGTCATCTAGTCAGAGAGAGAGAGAGAGGCAGGGCGGGCACAGGGCATTGAGTGGGAGGGACAGCACCTCAGCAGCAGCAGTCCAGATTGAGGAGGAGTCCTGTCCAAAGACTGCCCCTGGCATGGGATGACATGTGCCACTGCACCATCAATCAATGTCGAAGGGCAGCTCAGGGAATCCCAGAAGCGGAAGGTTCACCTTTATAAAAAGCAACTGCTCCACCAACTTGGTCCCCAGTCTCAGGCAGTGTGGTGAGCAAATATCCCCCGCCATGTAGAACACCCGCTTGCTAGGGACACTCGTTGGTGGGCAGGACAAGAGACCCTTGGCCACTTTGGACAGGGCCGGCCACACTTTGGTTTTGTCGGCCCTGTAGGCCAAGGGATCGCTGCTGAGCTTGGTGCATGGCTCCTCCTCCAGGTAGCTCTCCACTGCTGCTGAGGCGCTGTCATACTCCCTCACGTAACTGTCCTTTGGCACCACCTCCACAACTGCCCTCAGCCATGCTGCCTGCCCTGCTGTGCACGAGCCCATGCTCACCAGAGTGCCCTGCACATACAAGCTGCTGCTGGCAATAGGGGTGCTGCTGCTGATCAGCCTGCTTCTGGTGCTGCTACTGCTAGGGCTGGGGGCAGGGATAGACCACGCCAGCTGAAAGGGGTGGCTGTTCCCACTCCCACCATCCCCAGGAGTTTCCTGCTGCTGCTGCCGTGCACACTCCAGAGCTTGCTCTGCCTGCCGGACCCTCTCCACCAGGTTACCCTTCCAGTGCCCATAGAGCGCTGTCTGGCGTGCCACGCGGCCCTTGACCCTGGGGTCCAGCATGGTTGCCAAAACACATTCCTCCCACTGCAGGAGCTCATCGAACCGCTCCTTCATCCCTGCCTTCAGCTGCCACACCAGGTCAACCGCCTCATATGCCAGCTTCCTGCCCTGAGGACCACAATCCAGCCTCCTCAGGAGACTCTGGACTAGAAGGGTCACCTGGCTGATGGTGGCCATGGAGGAGCTGATTGTCTCCATCACGGCCAGAAATGGTCTCAGTACGAAGACCATGTGAGCCAGGCTCTCCCATTCTACCCCATCATACCCTGGAGGTGTCCTGCTGTCCGTCACCAGTTGAACCTGATGCAAAGCATCTTTCTGCTCGAGAAGCCACCCAAGGATCAGGAAGGTTGAATTCCACCAGGTGGACACATCCTGCACCAGCTGCTGCATGGGGGAGCCTTGCTCTACCTGCTTCACCCAGAAGAGGTCACTGCCCTTCATGGCCCGGTTAAAGAAACCAGCCAGCTTCCTCCCCCGCTCAATCAGGTAGCTAAGGGTACCTGACCCAATCCCCTTCTCCCCTAAGCAAAGAGCATCCCTGACCACTAGGTGAAGGGTGTGTGTGGTTTAAGGAATGCTGGTGAAGCTCCCCTCGTGGACTGCCCTCAATATGTTGGCCGTGCTGTCCGTCACCACACAGCCCTTGGTGAAGGGCATGCCTGGCATGACCCACTTCCTCACCATGGTGGTCAGGGCTGCCTGGATGTTCTGAGCGGTGTGGGGGCCGTCCATTACTTCTGCCTGAAGCAGGGCCCATACCCCTCCTGCCACTGCCAACTACTGTCTCTGGGCCCTGCCACCAGTGCGCCATCACTGCCAGGTAGGCATGCTGCGCGTTCCTACTTGACCACAGGTCTGTGGTGAAGTGGACGGTGGCACCCCAGCTCTTGCCAGCTGCTCCCTCATCTGCTCCTTTAAAGCCCGGTACAAGGCTGGCACCACCTGCTGTCAGGATGCTGTAGGCCTTCCGGGGAACTTCCGGGTTTCACTGGAAGCCCTAGAGCGTCCTGACGCCGGCAGCCACAGCCGGCGCTGAGGCCGCCGGACCGCCCGCCGCCGCCGGAGCTCCCAAAGGTAAGCGGCAAGCGCACTGTAGGGGTGATCCCTGGGGGTGGTGGGGGTGTTAAACACCCCCCCCAGGGATCGGGTCATACTTACCGGCGGCTGCGGGGACGCCGCGGCCGCTGGTGCTGGGGGGTGGGCTCGCCTCGCCTCGCCTCTGGGTCTTACTCTTTTCTTTTTTAAAACAAAAATCCAGGCTGGGCAGGGTGGGTGGGGGGTGTCCCCCCTTCCACCCGCGCAGCCTGGACTCGGGGAGGTTTTTTTTAAAAAAAACTTTTTTGCTGGGGCTTTAAGTTTTTTTACATTGCAGCCATTTTTAAATGGCTGCAATGTAAAAAAATCCGGTACCCCGAAATCCGGTACTGGGTCCGGATTACCGGGTCGAATCCGATAATGCCGGTACGCCAGGTACCGGCATTATCGGATACCGGATTCTACCGGTTTCCCACCCCTACTCTCCACCCCTGGTGCCAGGAAGTCTGGTCCTCAGCTCTCCCCCTCCCCCTGGCCTGCCAGCACTGTTTTCCCCACCTGAACATGCCCGAACTCACCCGAATGCAGCCAAACTGTTCAGGGCTTTGGGCCCGTTCTGTTTGGCCTTCTGAACGGGCCGGGTTTGGGATGAACACCAAACAGCCGAACCACGTTCGCACATCCCTATGAACTATTGCCCATGCTCTCATTGGTGCTAGAATAACTATTGGGAGGAAGAGGGTTTGTTGTATAAGGGCCACATCAGGACAAGAAAGGGCTAGAGCTAGTTCTCCTATATGGCATTCCCCTTCTGTCAGCATGCTGTTCAGAAAATATCAACCCAGGCTAAAATAACAAGGTATGTGGTCAAAAAGGGTCCTCCGATTTGGAGGCCCTGTTTACAATCAGACCAAACCTTCATATTGCAAGACTCTAAGGATATGGGAGCATCATTGGAGAGGCTTCCAGTTTTTTCATCCCAGTAAATGTACTGTGAGGAACTAATGTTTACATACTTACTACTACTCATTTCTATAGCACCATTAGGCATACACAGCACTTTAGTCACAGATTTTCAGAGACAGGTCCCTGCCCAGTGGGCTTACAAATCTAAGATGTACAAGGGGAACACACAGGGAAAGACACATACACATACCCATTTAAAAAAAATCATTTATTTATTTATTTTACAGATGTGGAACTGAGGCTGAGAAGTTGTGACTTGCCCAAGGCCACCCAGTGAGTTTATTATTTGAACGCTGGTCCCCAAGGTCCAAGTCCAGCATGGTATCAGTTAACACCACACTGGCTCTGCATGGAGTGTGAAGTAATAATGGGAAAAGAAAATTTATCTAAAATCCTAGTTCTCTAATACGAATCCCTGTTGCTCTTCTGCATTCTGTAGATCAAATTGCTCTTGGATAAGAAAGCACATGCTTGTCCAAAAAAGACACTTTTACTGAAAATCTGTTGTCTATGCCAGTCTGAACTGGTTGTCCTTTCAACTGCCATTTAATATTTGGAGAAGACCCTGATTGTTGCATTAAAGATTCCACTACTCCTGTCTCCTTGTCAACAGCTGCCTGGTGCTACTATCATGAGCTTCAGCTCAATCCCCAGGGATACACACAAATGCTATCATACACAGAGAAACAGCAACACATTCAGCTGGCCAACTGGAACCAAAGCTGGGTTTTGCCTTCTGACTGGATTGTGCTTTAGCATGTGGCTTCTACATTACAGTGCTGGATCCTGAAGCCAAAGCAGCAGTTTTATTTGTGTGTGAAGTCCAGGCTTGGCTAAGGTTATTAGCATGAATACAAAAATGCAGAGAATGGAAGTTAGTTACCTGAGCTTCCTGAACGTCGGAACCATGCCTTTTATATCGGCCATAACTGCAACCACCACATGCCCTCCTGCTCTGTGAATAAGATTGCCACTTTTTGCAGTTTGACCCGGAGACTCCCAATTTGGCCTATGGGAGTCTCAGGGTCAAACTGCAAGAGATGACAACTCTATCTGTCAATACCCCTGACTCAGCCATGAGCAGAGGGATTGCAAGATAGCCTCCCCCTTGCCTACTTCTATGGAACAGGTTCCCTGATTGGCAGTGCTGCTAAGCCATGATGCAATCACACTGCCCACCAATCAGAGAGGTCATGCCCCCAAAGAGGTCAAATGGTGGCAGCGGAGCTCTGGCCCCAGAGCCTCCAGCAGAGAAGTATTTGATAGCAGTTAAGACCAAAGCATGCAGGAAGAGGGAGAAATGAAGAGAGGAAAGGCAGCCCCAACCAAACCATGACCGACATCAGAGGTAGGCAAAATAGGGCATTTGATGAGGGCCCACAGCCTTGGGGGGCTCATCGCCTTCAGAGCCTCCCCCCCAAACCTGGGCTGTTGTTGCCCCCCAAACCTGGGTGGCAGCTACTGCTGCCACCGCCGTCACCACCACCACCTCTCCATTCCTCTCCTCCTGGCTCCATGTTTGGCCCCGTGCCAACAAGAGCCAATCAGCTGGCTGCCTGGTGTCATAGAACTGACTGCACATGTGCGGAAGCACTTTCCATGCCGCCAGAGGCAGGCCAGCTCCATGCTGCTCCCAGGGAGGCGTGCCCATACACTGTGACTACAGCAAAGCAGGCAAGTGGTAACTGAGCACACGAGGATGGAGGAGAAAAGAAGCAAGTGGTTTTGATGTTTTTCATCTTGTTATTTATATTAGTTAATATATCAGTATTTCACAATGTGTATAAAACGTTTCCGTTTCCAAAGTCTATTCTAATATATACAAATACAAAGAACAAAGGTGCAGTTAATAGTGTCATTAGAGGCAGAAGAGATGGTTCCAAATAAGTAGAGCTAGAGGAAGGGGTGAACCAGGGGTGTGGTTAGGGGAGGACTGAGTGGGTCCCAGAGGGTGGGACAAAAGAGGGGACCACTGGTAGTCTGTCACTCAAGGGCCCACAAAAACCTGGAGCTGGCCCTGAATCAAACCTTGGGTGAATGGAGTAGAACCAAAGAGGTGGAAATTCCATCTTGGGCTGTCATTACTGCACTAACTCCCACAGGGTGTCTTTAGACATAATGCTGCTCAGTGTTCTGAAACACAGTGTCCTACCGTTACAGCGTTTAGACATACCGTCAACACAGAGTTCACTCCAAACACTGATTAAACTGTCAGGACCTGGCAGTTGTTTACTTCCAGCGTTTGGGGTGAACACTGTGTTGACGGTTTGTTTAAACACTAGGGGTGGGACACCGGGGAGAATACCAGATACCAGATGTACCGGTATTGGATCTCCCAGGTACCGGATTTACCGGTATCAACAAACCGGATTTTTAACATTGGACGCAGTACCATATCCGGTACCATGGCCAATGTTAAAAATCGAGTATGCTGGTACAGGTAAATATCAGATTTATCGGATTAAGCCGATACACCCAATTACCAGCGATATCGGATCTCGGGAGAACCGGAATTCCCACCCCTACTAAACACTGTAATGGTAGGACACTGTGGCACAGAACACTGAGCAGCGTTAAGTCGAAAGACACTCACAGTGCTTAGCTGTCAGAGATTCCGTTAAGAGAAAGGGAGACCAGAAATTAAAACTGTACAAAGCAGGAAGCAGGCAAAATGAAACAGGGAGTAGAGCTCAGTTCATAGACATCACAGTTTCTCTGAAATGTTCAGCGAGCTGCAACCCTCCCTATGTATTTTTTTTTTAAAAAAAACTTTTTAATAATGACACAGTTAAATGGTTTTGCCTGTAATTGTAATTCTCTGTAAAGCTGGAACAGTGAGCATAGCATATTTGTGGCATTTCTGAAATGACAGGAAGGTTTCTGCTCCATTAAACAATTTGACATGTTTTCCTCGGGCCTGGCCACTGCTCAGACTGTGCAATAACACACACATCTGATAACACAATGTTGCAAGCGGAAGGAGAAGCAAGCAGATCTCAGAGGGATCAGTGTCAGCTACTGAAAACCATAAAGCATTTATTTTTAAAACTCTAAACACTTCCAAACCTTTCAAGTAGACCACCAGCTGATCATGACATTATATCCTTAATCAGAATCTTAGCCTGTCAGAAAAGACCATGCTTTGATGAGAGACTTGAAAATTCCCCATCCTTTGCCACACGTTGGGTATTTTCAGATGTTACGAGATCACGCTCAAACACACTGAACCACGCTCAACCCCGCGGCGGGGCCAAAGGGCCGTGAACATCTGTTAGGCGTGCGCCAGATGTTCATCACGCTCAATACCCACATGGGGTCAGTTTCAACCACGCTTCCCGGGCTAGCCGGGGGAATATCCCGGGAAGCGTGGTCAAACAGACCCCCACTGGGAACCAAGGAAAAGTAACGTCTGGACACCAATCCCCGGGCGGAACCAAAGGAAACGAGCCCCAGCCGGGGACAAGGCACGCAGCGTCGCTGCCGGGCAACCAGCAACAACACAACCACTGGAGGGAGATTTAAAGCGAAATCAGCAGCAAGCAAGCGTGACGGGATGGAACGAGGAGGGAGGCGGAAGAGAGCGGAGGCAGAGAAAGCGACACTGGTGGTGGAGGAGGCGGAGGAGGTGGAGGCAGGGGCAGCAATGGAGGTGGAGAGGGCACAGGCGGAGAAGGGGGGCACACAGGTGCACCCAACCAGGGAGGCGGCCCAGGCACAACACCCACAGCTGCAGCCAGGTCGCGACGCCCCGGGGACAGCAGCTGGAACGG
>QEPC01004437.1:365390-431477 GCA_003113815.1 Sphenodon punctatus | reverse complement strand
TGGTGCTTGCATGACCTGGGGGTAGGCCCCCCCCAGACTGGACCATGTTCCTTCCCCGGGTGGGGGGGTGTCGGAGTGTCGCTGGACCTGCAGAGGGGCTCCACCGGACATGGATGCCCTCCATCTGCCCCCCTGTGACTGTGAGTCCCCCTTCCTCCACCTCCTGGACCCTCTCCGCCGGGCTCGCTGTGCATTGTGGGCCCCCATCGTGCCTTGTTCCGGGGGTCCTGCCCCCCCCTTCCGAGACTGCCTCTGTTGCTGTGGGGGCACCTCTGTGGACTGGGGTACTATGGGGGTGGGGGTTGCTGCTGCCTGTGGCTTGCCCCTTGGTGGTGCCCGCCTCGTCCCTCCTGTTGTTCCTCGTGCTGTGTTCCGGGCGCCCCTGCCCCCCCTTCCCGACCTTTCCCTTGTGTGTGGTGTGTGTGTGTGTGTGTGCCCGGGCGTGTGGTCGTGCAGTGTGTCCCGATGCGGGTCCGCTGTGTGTGTGTGTGCGTGTGCTGTGTGTGGCGCCTATCAGCCTGTTCTCCCTCTTCCCCCCTCCCTTCCTGTTTCCCTTGTGTGGGCGTTCCCTTGTGTGCCTTTTGGCTTCGTTTGCCCTCAGGCAGCCATGTCTGTGTCCCGCCCCTGCCCGGTGCCTTCTGGGTGTTTTGACCAAGGCAGGGGTTCGGCTGTACGTCTGTTGTGCTGCCCCGGTCCATGATGGTTCGGCCCGGTTCCCGGCCGTGGTCCCGTCACGTCTGTTTGGGTCATTTTTCCACCCCGGCCCGTGGTTGTGATGTTCACCCCCCCGAGGGTTCACTGTGGTGAACTGCCCGCCCGTAACGTCTGAAATCACCCGTTGTCACTGTTGTAGGGCTCTTTCTTTTTAATCCACCCCCATTTTTACCTTTTGCCCCATCACAGCTGTCTTTAATGTAAGCATCAATATGAGTTGAGTATTGGCAACTTCAACAAAGGACTCATTCACACAACAGTCTTTCAGAGTGGGTAAGTGGCAGAAATCCACATTCCCCTTGCGTTAATGGAAGAAGGTGGGGAGACAACATGTGGGGTTTAAAGCCTTGAAATTCTTTAACAACACCACCTGAGAAATGTATTGAGGAAATCTTATAGAATTTTGGTTAGCAATGCTTGTGACCCTGGAACTCAGAATATACCCAAAGGGTATCTCCATGGCAATGTTCCCTTGCCCAGGCTGAAGCACACTGTTCCAGAACTCCCCTGTCAATGGGTTGTCATCACTTCACCCTCTTATAAGTTTTGGAGGAAGGGTGGTGGTGGTGGTGAGAGATGTATTTATTGATTTATAACATTTTTATCCCACCTCTCTTGCTCATGCAGCTCAAGGAGGCTTACAATATAATAAATTAAAATGTCATTTAAAATATCATAAAAATAACATCTATTAAATCCATAAAGCAACTCAAAAGGGGAATAGCATAAAATACAAAAAACCCTACCTCTCTAACCCACACCCCGCCCATGCATCTCCCTCACCAAAAGCCTGGCAGAGCAGCCAGGTCTTGCACTGACGTCAAATGAGGCAAGGTTTGGGGCCATCCAGGCCTCCGTCGGAAGGGAATTCCACAACCTAGGCACAGCTACCAAGAATGCTTTCTCTCCATCATAGCCCCCTGGACCACCCGGGGGACTCCAAGAACGGCGCTCCCAGCGGACTGCAGGGGGCGATCCAGGAAACGGAGAGTGAGGTGATTCCGCAGATAGGTGGGGCCTAGACCATTTAGGGCTTTATAGGTAAGTACCAACACCTTGAATCGGGCCCAGAAGACTATAGGCAACCAATGCAGAGCATGGAGCACTGGTGTAATGTGCTTACGGTGACATGTTCCCGTGGAGACGGGCAGCCACATTCTTGTATGCTTACTCATGGAGGAAGTTTGGCTCTCTCTTTTAAGCAGCAAGTGGAAAAACTAATAACTTGCCTCATTTCTTACTAACCTATCATAAACTGGTTGCCATCTGAAAGCAAGCCAGATAATAAATGAGAATGAAACAAGTGCTAATGAATCTTCCACATTTTGCTCCTTGAAGCTGGCAGCCTGCAGCCTGTTTCAAGGCATCTATTAAAACAGAGCCAAGAAGTCTCAGGTTCTAGGGCAGTGCTCTCTTTTTACAAGGTCCATTACATCTATCCGCGCGACTCATTTGTTTTCCCTGTCACAGACCTAGAGAAAGAAACCTGCTCTTACAAGTGGGGTTCACTTATGTCCTAAGTGATATTCTGGTCAGTTAAGCTAATAGTGACTTAAAGCTTGCAAAAGTTAAGGTCTGGGACTCCCCCCCTCCCACCACCTTCCATAAATGTCATTATCCAGGTAGTCTAGACAGGAAAGTTAATTGTCCAGTAAGGTGGTTAGATTGGCCTAACTACACTGCCCTTCAAGTGTGAAAAGAGGTTTGCCTCCAGGGAACAGGTTTAAACAGCAAGATTTTCATACAGCTCGTCAGCTATGCTATACTTGTTCAACAGGCTTCTGGAAAAGGAAAATAGCAATGTGATTTACAGCACTGCGTGAACAAAAGACACGTGATATGATTAAAGAGCAGATTACATTGACTTTCATATTCAAATCCCTGCAGATAGTCTAATATTTCAGCAGCAAAACTGCAACAGCAGTATGTCACAAAGGTATGACAGAGATCAGATTTCTTTTCTTCTTCAGCTCATACATATTCTTTGACTTTCTCTTAATTATGAAGATTGGTTTCTGCTTTCTTTAATCTTATAAAATGCAAGTAATATTGCCTTCTCTCCAAAAAGTGGGCTTTCATGTTCTTTTTCAATGTTCATTATTCCAGAATAACTAACATGCTTGAAACGTCTGGCAATAAAAATCCCTTTTAGCCATGCTTGAAACATCCTGATAGTGAAAATATCAGGGTCCTCGAAGCATGTCAGGGGGTTCTAAATCCAGAAGAGGATTTTGATTTCAGTAACAGTCAAAATGATGAGCAACGAGTGAAAAGAATTCCTGACACTTTGAAAAGAGAAAAAAGCAAATATTGACACAAAGAAAAACACCTTTAAAACTGGGCAACTGTAAAAAGTAAAAAAAAAAAAAAAAAAAAAAAGGGGGGGAGAAAGAAATTAGCAATGATGCAATTAAATTTAAGAGTTTACATATGTGTGTGTGTGTGTAACTATAGCTGGCCAGAATCCTTTTATTTTGAGGCAACTGGCCCTTGAAAACAGCTAGCGCCTGCTTGTGAGTAGCACTGGCAGAGTTACAGGCACAGTGGCGAGACAGCACTTAATTAGGAACTGCAGCTGTGTGAGGGTGTGGCTGTGTGTCAGCCCTAGTGAGCAAGCCTGAGGGTATTTTTACATGAGATGGACAGGCAGGTCTGCAGTTGGTGCATGTGGTGGGTGCATCGTGCATGATGGAGGGCTTCAAACGAGCAGCCCCACACATGGATGTCCATGCATACACCGCCCACCTGGCTTTTTCTTGAGTTTCCCGTGTAGGGACAGCATGAGCAGTGTGTGGGTCACAGGAGCACACACACACACCCAGGCCCCAAATTCACATGAGCGCTCTCCCATGTGGACGGTAGGCATCCACTTGTGGGGGTGTCTCATGTAAAAACACCCTGAGGGTAGCTCACTGCTAGAGGAGAGAGCAAGGAAGCAGGCGCTCTGTGAGGGTTCGCTGTCTTGGAGGGAGTACAGCCAGAAGGGATTACTGACTGTCTGGAGTATGGGAGCTGCTGAGAGTGGCTGGATAAGCCGGTGAGGCAAAGGGACTGCAACTGGAGATTAAAGTCCTACCTAGAGGCCAAGTGAGAAAGGCCAAGGCTGGAGAGCCTGGGGGTGTGCAGTATATAAGGACATACGGTGGAGGGATATAAAGAAAGGGACTTAAGAGCTAATTCCTGAAGAAGACTCCTGTTTTTGGGTCCCAGTCCTGTCTGACTTACCCTGAGCCAGCAGGGACCCTGCTACAGTAACCCTTATCATGAGAATTTGTAGCCATACCTACTAAACATCTAGCTGGAAAAAAATCACCTTTATTAGATTTGGCTGTATTTATTTTTTTCAATTTTTACCTAGCTCTTCCCAAATGGCTCAGAGTGGCTTACAAAACAAATAAAACAGCAAATAAAACATATAAAACAGAATAAAAATCCTGACCCCCCACCAACCTTTCTTCTTACCCCTCTCTAGACCCCCACACCCTCCACAAAATCTCCACTCAATCTCCACCCACAACCTCCCCACCAATGCCTATCGCCACCCTCATTTTGAAACAAAAAACAGCTTGTACTGCTCCAGAAGATGCTTCGGCCGAGGCTCAAGTGAACCTCTGAGTGAAGGGAGTTTGATAAAACTGGGACAGCAATTGAGAATGCCCTCCTACACCCCCCCGTCCTTCGGGCAAGAGTAGCAGATGGAACATGCAAGAAGGTGCTCCTGGCTGGCTGCAGGAGCTGCAATAGAGCATGGTAGTACAGGCAGTCTCTCAGATACGTAGGGCCCAGGCTGTTTAGGGTCTGGGTCTGTTTAGACTGAAAATAGCATGGTGTATGGCATTGGTAACATTCAAATTTTATTTATTTTTAAATTTATTTTAGTTGATTTCTTGGCCGCCCCCTCCTGCCAAAAGCAGTTCGGGGCAGCTCACAGCATGTTAAAATCATAAAAACTATATAAATCCATAAATAAAGCAATCAATAAATAATCAAAATACAAAAACCATATAAGACAGCAATAAAAATCATACGGTGGAGCTAAACCCCCCCCCTTTCCAACCCCTACCCATCACCCGCCTCCCTCACCAGAAGCCTTGTGGAACAGTCAGGTCTTACACTGTCTTCAGAAAGAGGTGAGGTCCAGGGCCAAGTGGACCTCCATAGGAATGGAGTTCCACAGTCTCAGTACGGCCACCGAGAATGCCCTCCTCATTGCCACCATCCAAGAAACTTGGGAGACTTAAAAGAAGGTGCTCCCGGCCAACCACAGGGACTGATCCAGGACCTGGGGGGTGAGGCGATCCTGCAGATAAGCACGGTCCAGGCCATATAGGTCTTTATAGGTCAGAACATACATGCCCAGAACAGCTGCCCTCTTCCAAAATGGTACCGATGCCGCCAGCACCATTTTGGATTGGAGTGCACATGCGTAGAATGGCCTCAGCTATCATTTTGTGCATGTGCGCTGCACCGTTGCCAATCTAACAGCGTTTTCTTCAAGCTCCAGACCAGACCTGAAGAGAAGAAGAAAGAAGAGAAGGCCCGGCTGCCCAGCAGAGGAACTGGCTCCGCTTCCAGTGGCTGGGCCTCCTCCACTGCTGGTGGGAGCTGGCTCTGCTGCCAGGCAGCCAGGCCTTCTCTGCCACCCGGAAGCAGAGAAGGCCTGGCGACTTGGCAGCAGAGCTGGCTCTTGCCACGAGCTCCGGCTGCCAGTAACAGAGTCAGTGGCCCAGCCAGTGGCTGCGACCCCCCATACCCTGGCCCCGGACTGGCAACGGTCAGTGTTACAAGTACAGGGACCCCAGGGGGTGGGGCAAACCTGGACCCTGGCAGGTTGGGCTGGGGGTGTTAGGGCTAATGGATCCTCGCCCCCACCATCCAAGACTGGGTGTGGTTTGGTAGGGGTGGGATGCCTCCCCAGGCAGTTTCTCTTGGTCTCAGCTCCCTATGTTGAACGGTTCTTTTTCCCATTGAAGTTAATGGGAAAAAACCAATACTGAGAAAACCGATACCAATAGGAGAACCAATATTTGAGGGAGCCCATACCAAGAGAAACCAAAACTGAAAGTTTGTCCAGGGTCCCATCCCTACTGCACAGTCAAAATTCACCATGCATATACGTTGCATATAAGTGAAAGAATTTCTACTGCTTCCCATTTCTCCTTGTTTTCTCACAACAGATGAAAACAGTTCAGGTGTCAAAGTCTAAAATAAAGAAAAGGCGAAGAGATTTTAGCTTTCAGCACTACCACTGACATATGTGGTAGATAAGGCTTACATGTGTATTACATAAAGGTAGCCAATAAAGCTGTAGTAATTTATACACCAATACACATCCTGTGTCATTTCAGGCAGCCTTATTCACATCATTTTAGGCTCCTTGTATCAAACCCCTTTGGTTTAGGAAAGTTATGAATTTCTTCTTGGCAGAGGCTGGTGAAGAGGGTAAAACATCAGCTTTGGGCATGCTGTAATTCAAAGCAGAATAGAAACTCTGAAGAAATAAAGAATGCAGTCCTAAGCTTCAATATCCTTCTCATATTTTGTTTTCTATTGTGTTGGAAGCCGCACAGATATGCCATAGGCATGGGGGGTGGCATATAAATACAATAAAATAAATATTGATATCTTCAATCTTTTAAATTATGCCAGTGAACCATGTAAGATGTAGCTCTGAGCCCAATGCATTCATATGCCTGTTACTAGGGGTGGGACACTGGGGAGAATACCGGATATACCGGTATTTTTTACATTGCAGTTATTGACTTCAATGGCCGCAATGTAAAAAATCCACAACCATGGCCAATGTTAAAAATCCGGTATGCCGGTACAGATAAATATCAGATTTATCAGATTAAGCCGATACACCCAAATACTGGCAATATCGGATCTCAGGAGAACCGGAATTCCCACCCCTACCTGTTACTACTTTAAATTATTCAGACATCATCAGGTGAGATCCCCCACCTGCAATAAATAAGTCAATCAATCAATAAGTATATGAGGATGTTTTTAGCCAATTTTTTCCTCTTCTGGTTTTTGAGGGTGTAGTAGGATTATAATTACAAACAATTATCTCAGACAGGAGGGATAGAAACTTAGACAACAATGTTCATATCACTTACTCTAGAATGGTGCCATTAATGCCAATGGGATTTTGGTGAAACGTTTGAAGCAACACCGACATATTCTTCAGTGAGAATTGAGATTCCCACCTACAGTATTTGCATAAATTCAGATTCTGGACTTTATAAAAACAACAAGATACTATCAACTGTCTCAAGTCAGGATAAAATACCAATATGTTGAAACATTACGCTTAAAATTAATAAATTCAATTACATACATGTCTGGACCATTCATTTCCCCCTAGACACTAGCACTACATCTTTGTTTACTAGGGGATGGACACTGGGGAGAATACTTGATACCAGATTTATCGGTATTGGATCTCCCCGGTATTGGATTTACCGGTATCGGCATACCAGTTATTTAACATTGGCCGGTTTACTGGATTTTTTACATTGCAGCCATTTATTTCAATGGCCGTGATGTAAAAAAAACCCAGTAAAGTGGCCAATGTTAAAAAAATGGTATGCCGGTGATTATCGGATCATCAGATTAATCCAATATACCCAATTATTGGGTGTATGGGATTAATCCGATACCGATATTCCCACCCCTATTGTTTACAGTCTGTCTATTTTCTGATTTCAGTAAACTATCACACTGTTGTTGACTGTTGTCTCCATTTTGATTGTATTTTAAAGTTTTTTTAATTGTATTTATATTTTATTATTGTGTTTTATATTCATTTTTAAATGCTGTATGCTGGTCTGAGCTGCTCTAGAAGGAGGATGCAGGCTATAAAACTATGTAATAAATATAAATAAATAATTATTATGTCAGGTCTTGCAACACTGGTAGAGGATTTTTAAACCAGCTTTTCGTTGAAGATCTCTGCTGACAGTATACCTCTAAGACAGACTGTATTCATTAAATCATCCTTCTGTCATTGCATGTTGCAGAGGAAACAGATCGGGGCACTGCATTATGTTACATAGCTTGCGTGTTGTACGTTAGGGCGAAATGGAATAGGTTATGGATGCAAGGCTACATTTTTGACATGATACATGGAGGTTCAGTCTTGTCACTACCAATGACTTTTGTAGGAAGCATATAAATAAATCTCTCTGAAATAAATCTCCCCTCTTTGCATAGAGAACCAGGCTCCTTTCCAGGTGTTTGTGCCTTTATCAGTTCAACAATGTTCGCTTTAAAAATTACAGCAAAAAATATTAAATATTAAATAAATGTCCATCTTAAACTTAGAGATCAAAATACAGTTAGAAAAATGGAGAATGAAGGGTTTTCCGATTATTAGTGGCTGGTACACACAAGCCTGGTGGAGATCTCTGCAAAGAATGCTTAATTCTTTGCCCATCTATCTGTGCGATGCCATAGCTCCCTTTACCATGGTATTTCAAAAGGTCACTATATTTAAGCATTTATTTCCCACACTCTGTGAACCAGAGAAGTATTATAACTCTTGCTTTATTGATGGGAAAGTGAGGTAAAGATAAAGTGACTGTCTCGGTGTGGCTGATCCCATGCACGCTGTGCACAACCTGTGCATGTGTACAACCTGCACACACATCCATCTGGAGTGCATTGTGCTGTGTGGATTCCGCACAGAGGGAGTTTGAGATTGTGGCCATTACTGCACAGTAAGGTTGTAATACTGAACCTACTAAACAATGACAAAACTCCCATAGATTTTAATGTGTGATGATTGCACACTAAATCTATAGCAGAGCACAGAACTGAACTCCAACCTTCTAAGGGTGATTTTAGACGTGCCGGCCTCCTTTCTTGCCATGGTGCATGTCAATTCTTCATCCCCAAGAGGAATCAGGCCGGCCGGTCAACAGATGTGCTGGCCTGATTCCGATCGAGGATCGGGGAGGGGGGAGGGGTGTGTGGTGCAACGTGCGGCCACATGGCCCAGCCTCCCCACACTCCCCCGGCTGCCCGCCCTCCTGGAGATAGGCGGGCGCAGCGCCCAATCCAGCCACTGTGCCCAATCTCGGTTCGTGGCCGGGACCACGCTCCAGCATTGTCAGCTGGTAACAGATGTTACCGGCCGCTGATTCCGGACCATGGTCCAGGTAACCACCATTCCGGAGGTGAGACCGGCCTCCCCTCCGGAATGGTGGTTAATTGGATTCCCGCCAGGTGTTCACTGTGGTGAACATCTGGTGGGAGCCCCTTCAGATGTTACAGGATCTCCTCCTCCACAGGTGGTTCAATGTGGTAAAAGGGAGGCCTGTAACATCTGAAATTACCCAAAGTTCTAACTTTCACCACTGGACCATCTTCTTCCCAGTTAAAGCCCATGTGGACAATTCAATAGAGATGCAGATACTCCACTGTGTTGAAGTTCACACTGAAGTTATTGTTTTCCGTTCTTTTCCTTCCCCAACCTAAATGGGACATAGGGTAATTTCAAACATTACAGGTCTCCCTTTTACCACAGTGAACCACCTGTGGTGGGGGAGATCCCGTAACGTCTTAAGGGGTTCCCGCCAGATGTTCACCACAGTGAACACCTGCAGGAATCAAATTGACCACCGTTCTGGAGGGGAGGCCGGCCTCACCTCTGGAACAGTGGTTACCTGGACCACGGTCTGGAATTGGAGGCCAGTAACCTCTGTTACCACCACCAAGGCCGGAGCATGGTCCTGGCCATGAGCCGGGATCGGGCGCAGTGGCCGACCTGGCCACTGTGCCCGCACATCTCCAGGAGGGCGGGAAGCCAGGGGAACATGGGGGGCCCAGGCTGGGCGACTGCACATTATGCTTCACAGCCCCGCCCCTCCCCGATCCCCGAGTGGAATCAGGTCAGCACATCTGTTGACCGGCCTGATTCCGCTCGGGGACGAAGAATTGACCACGCGCTGTGGCAAGAAGGGAGGCTGGCATGTCTAAAATCACCCATAGTGACAAATCTGTTCTTTGTTGCAGAGCTTATCAAATTTATTTATTTAACATTCTTGATATTCCACCCCTCCTTCCTCAGGCAGCTCGGGGCAGCTAACATGGGCATTTTAACCACATCTTAAAGTGCTGGTCATTCAATCTTCTGGGTTTACAAGTCCACAAGTAAGTTCCGGATACATTCTTCACACACACACTGCCCTGAGGCAGTTCCTGGATGCATTCGTCACACAAACACTGCCCTGACGCAGCCTAAAGTAGCCTCAGCTGTAGACGTGGGGGGCTGCCATGGAAACCAAGTGACCACAACTGCCTGGAGCAAAGTAGTTTACCAGGAGAACATTTTACACACAAACATAAACGTCACACACGTAACATTTTACACAGGAGACGTTCTATGCAGAAGTTCAAAGAGCCAGATGTTTAAGATCTGGGTGAGTGATTTAGACACACAGAAAGTTCAGGATGTAACAGCAAACATGCAGGAAAAATAGGTGTGTAAAAACAGTTTGAATGGAATAAATTTGCTGCCTACTGCGCATGTTCAAATTGGTGGCTTCCATACTGTGGATACACAAAATGGCAGCGCAGTGTAGGGTGCCACCGTTTTGAGCATGAGCACAGCCATTTTGCAAATGCAAAGTAGGCTGCAAAATTATTCCAATTGATCTAGCAAAATGGGGATTGGAACATTTTCCAGTTCGCATTTCATCAGTTTGAACAAAGTAGCAGGATTCTGCCAAAAATGGAAACCAGTCTGGAGGAGTTTTGTTACAGCCCTAATCCTAGGCAGACCCACATCACCACTATATAGGAGGCAGGGATGGAAGATTCAAATGAGAGTTGTGGCAGGCAGAAATCCACCTCAACGTGAAGATTTCTTCCCGAGTATCCTGTGAATCAGAATAGGAAAAGCCTTCCTGGAGAGAAGGATTTCATCCTTCAGCTTGAAATCTCTCCCTGCTGTGCCTGGGTGTTTCTGGCATCTCAGAACACAGCAATGGGATGTCATCATCAGTATTAGAATATCCATGCACAACGAAGCATGTTACAGATGAATCTGCAGCCTTAATTTTGTTGGCTTTTTCTCTCTCTCTCTTTTTTTTTTTTGTACCATAAACAAAGCATGCTTTTACTTGATGGAGCTTATAGTTGATTTTGTTTCTTTCATCAAGAATGTAATTTTGGTTTATTAAGTTAACATGCTTATTTCCTCAAAGTCAGTGCCAATTGTTAAACAAGGTGTTTTCTCATATGGTGTGCAGTTGATCATGTGATTTAGTTTAGCAGTTAAGACGCAAGAAGGCAAGTGCTACTGCAAGATAACATATGGTTTCTGATCATTGGAAGAAGAAGGGGTGAAGCCCCGAACTTTCAACAGTGCAGCCTTTACATTATCACTTGTGAACACCAGCCAGGATAAATTTTAGTGTGATTACAAAACCTGTAAATAAAAACGCTTTTTCTATTTATTAAAGTAAGATTAATTTATTATCTTGCTAATGAAAAATTCTACAATTGAAAGTTTGATGATGAGCTTTTCCTTCCTCTTAGATATAGGAGGAATTTGACAAGTGTTTATGCTTTGCACTTTTACACTAACACTGAAGTCTTGGACAGATTTCTCTGGAAACGCTGGTATTTTTGCACAATGTTTCATGCTGACAGAGTTAAAGCTTGGAAATGAACAATGCAATGCGCAATAATTCCCAGGCATAAAACATGCTACTTTCCATCTACAGTGTATAATGAAGTTTATTACCCTCTAATAGGCTTTTAAGTTCATCCTTTTAAAAACTTTAGATAACAGCTATTATCCAATTTGGGATGGAAAAAAAAATCCTTAGACCATCAGGCCACCAAATTGCTAATGCACTAAACTATGATAGTCTTTCTGCTGATCACCTGCTAGATAATATGACAAGGTACAGCTTCCTCTACTTTCATACCTTTGTTAAATAATACTTCTACCGCATCTGAAAGAGTGCTTCCAAGAAATGATGAATGAACAAAGCCTTTATTAATATCTCCTTTTCTATAAGAAGCATCTTCTAGCACCCTCAATTAGAGCTAGAATTCTTTCCTTATGTTAAACAGGTATATTTATATTTTCAGACCTGAAATCACGGCAGCCCAGAATAAGTTCTTTTGAGTCCTGAATTACTTGGAAACAAAGGGTAAAAACAGATGAGATTATGGCCCACTGTGACTGGCATTTTTACACTTTGATCCACAAGCAGCCAGCACATCGGTTGAAGGCCCACCAGATGTTGGCCTGGGATTGTCCAGGGTCATGCTGGAGGCTTTCCTGGGATTTGACCCCTGAATTAGCTCCAGGTTACAGCCCAGGCTAGTCTCTTCCTGATTGGGGCAAAGCGGGTCACAGCAGGCTATTACGTGTGGTGTGGCCTACCGTAACCTGATCTGGATCTGCCATGGCTGCATGACTTCCCATCATGGCAGTGAGCAGGTCGCTGGTGGAAGCATGGGGAGGGGTCATCTGGGCTCCTTGCCCTTTCCGGCCGCCCGGCTGCAGGAACGTGTGGTAAGTGCCCTGACACAGTCCAGACCAGGTCTGTCATGTTGCCGCAGTCACTTCTGTTTCCACCCTAAGTTCTCCAAATGATAATCCATTGCCAAGTTCTGTCAGATACACTTTACCATTTTAACTGAATACAAATAGAATGTAAATTCAGACACGTTGCAAATGTTTCACATAAAAAGGTAAAATGTGAAATGCAGGATACACACACACACACACACACACGCACACCACCCTCTTATACATTGGCTAAAGCTTGTGGGAAATGTCTACAATATTAGATGAATTATGTTGTGCTAATCTGGGAGTTATAGAATCTATTTGTTACATGAGGTGCTCAAGTGAATACAATTAAACTGATTTGAATTCTAGCAGAACAGATGTTGATGCCCTGAGTGATTATTATTTTTTTAGAGATTAGCCTGCTATAGTCGGGGTCTCTTCATGGAGCCTATGCATAGCCACCCCTCGCAGGTTCCATGCAACAAACTGGACATATGGGCAGACACCATGCTCCATCCTCCCAACCCATCCCACTCCCAATGCATAGCTGTGGTGACTTGTACATACCAGAAGCTAGCCCTACTGTGGTTTTTGTCAATTTCCTTATTTTTCTCATTTATTTTCATTTATTGGAGTGCTCCAAAAAGCAAAAGTAAACAGACACAGCACCTGTGATAGTGAGGGTGGAGGGAGCGCTCACTCCCTTGACCATTGTAAGCACTCCACCTGGGACTCTATGGTCCTGGCAGATCTGTATGTTCATGGAGGCTGCGCACACCCTAACCGATGGGAAGCAGCCACATGGATGTGCATTCACCTGCCTTAGCTAGCATGTGCCTGTACGACGGGCTCCACATTCTCTAGGACAACTCTGTGAGTGCGGGCTGTGGGGTAGCAGGCGCAGGGGAACATCTGACCGCCACCAAATAGATGGGTGGCCACCTGCCCATATGTGGGATATTGTGGGCTACTGTCTCATCTGTTAGCACTAGGGCTGAAATAAGATCTTGCATTTGCAAGATACATCATTTAAATTCTAGTTCTCAGTTGTTGATTTGCACAGTATCAAATACATCCTTCCTGGAGTCAATCGGTCCAACTCCTCTCAAAATATCTGGGACAAATTGAACAGTACAGTAGTGGAAACCATGGTATAAGATGGATTAAAGGTGAAAAAAATGAGACAACAGCCCACATTAGCTATCATTAGACCACATTAGAGCACACCATTTATTAAGTGTTCGCCAGATGTTTGCCCCCACTGGACATGAGGCCCCCACTCAGCCCCAATCTCATGTCATTTCAGAGAATGTGTGTCCCACCATGTGGGGGAATGGTGGCTAACCCCGCGTAGTGCTTATGGGGCTGCTTCTCATCTATCAGGGTGCATGCAGGCTCTTCCCACATACAGGTCTGCCAGGACCATGCAGTCCTAGCCTCGGCATCCAGAATAGTCCAAGGAGTGAGCATTCTCTCCACACTTACTCTCACTGGCACTTTGACTTTTTACTTTAGTTTTTGGAGCACTCCAAAAAGGTACTCCCCAAAGTGAAAAAACAACAAAGAAAACAGATGAAAAACAGTGTAGGCTTCTTCCTGTACCCAGGTCTCACTACAGCTGTGAATAATGGGGAGGGGGTGATGGGCTGCACATGGGGCCTCCCTGTTTATTGGGTCTATCTGCTGAGCATTGGAAGGCCATGCTTCTTCATAGCTGCACGGAGGGGTGGAGAATGGGAATCCTTCCTGTCCAGAGGGAGTAAATTTTATGTAAATTTATACATTTGCATAATTAGGTGGGGCCTAATTATGCAAATTATTTTCCCCCGCAACAAGACTTCGCACATGGCCTCACAAACCCTGGGGCTGGCCCTGACCCATTAAGCATCCCTGCTGCCCTCAGAATGCCATTGTTAAGGAGTGCATCTGCCTTAATGTGCCAGGGTACTGTATTATTCATTCCAAAAATACAGTGCATTTAGGTTGTTAACTTTTGCTCTGCAAACATGGTTAGAAAATACTGCACAAATAATGGGCATGACTCTGCACAAATAATGGACAGTGCTATGCCAACTTTGGACTTTATCCCCCCCACCCACATCACTTCTGGATCTGACCCTGCACTGATGATTTTGGCCTACAGAGGATAGCCACAAAGCCATATAAACCACCCTAAGCCCTACAAATGTTTCGGAGAACAAGGAGCTAATCCCTATTGATTTATTCTTGACTTGTACAATATTAGCTAAACCAAACAGCTGCAGTTATTTGTAATAATAGTTAAGTTTGACAAAGGCCTTCTAGGGCCATTTTTACGTGAATGCCCCTGCGCCCCCTCTCACAGCTCGGTGTTCGGGCGGGTGCACATGGTTAACACATGAGAAATGAGCAATGGATTTCAGCCAGCAGCCTAGGAAGGGAGGGTCAAAACAGCCATTCAGGGACAGGGGCGGTCCCACGTTGCTCCTTCTTGCCTACTTCAAGTCACTAGAACATCAGTCCCCTACAATTAGGCCATGCGGCATGGGGTTGGAATGACCTAGCAAGTAGAGAATAGTTTGAGGGTGGTATATGAGAGTACATCAGGCTGCCCTCAGTTGTTTGTTAATCTTTTGACTGTTTGCTGGATCTAGGATAGGAAAGGTCCCCTCCCAAGACAACCTGATTGAACTAAAATTGAAATGGAATAAAAAGTGCAGCCTTTACATTCCAAACAAGTGTACACATCTTCTTCCAGGGTACAGCAACAATTTTCAGGTATGCATGTCAGTGTGCTTTGTGACTCTCAATTTCCACTTCTGATTTGATTTTTTTAAATTGTCGATCCAGCACTTTGAGCATCTTTCAAGTTACATGGTTTGTTGTCCTGGCCAAGGGGAAGTTTAATCCCAACAGAGATCTGTAGGAGTGGGTTGTGTTTCAATTTTGATTTACTTTTGATTTTTGAGTGCTTTGTGGTACAGTGGCTTGGCCTGTTACCACAGGCAGCCTGAAGCAAAGCTGTACCAAGGGAACTTGATGGGATGAGTGAGGGTGTGAGATTCTCTTGTCTGGTTCTCGGGTGCTTGCCAATAACAGGGTCTTTTGCTGTTTATTTTAGTCACCCCTGTGTGCGCACACACAGAGAGGACCCCTACACAGAGGTTGCACCACACTGCTTGCTTTCTCTTTAATGCAGTGTAGCAGCTAGGAGTGGGACTACCGGATCATCCGGTATCCGATACTGCCGGTATTAGGTGTACCGGCAGTATCGGATTAAACCCAGTAATCCGACCCATTTACCGAATTCCCCGCTACTGGATTTTTTACATTGCGGCCATTCAAATGAATGGTACCAGTAAACCGGTATTAATCCGGTAAGCCAGTATTCTTAAATCTGAGAACTGGTAAAACCGGTACCCGGTATTTGCGCTGATGTCCCACCCCTAGTAGCAGCTACTAAATTTTCCCCTTAAACAGGTTCCAAAATTAAAACACAAAAATAAAACACAAAAACACAAATAAAACACAAAAATTGGCACTGAAACCAGACTAGAAACCAGAAATTCAAAATTTGCCTCCCTTTCATATCCCTACATTCCAATACTTCCTCTCTCTCTTTCCTAAGGCAGATTCTCTTCTGCACCCAAGAACACGCGGCACATTTATTTATTTAAACTTATATCCCACCCTAAGGCTCAGGGCAGGTTACAGTATAGAAACATAAATGTGTGTGTATACATATATAAAACCCCTAGAAACCCCCACCCAACCTCTATCCCCACCTGCAGAATGCTTGTCCAAAGAGAAAGGTCTTCTCAGGAAAATGCTCAGACTTTGACAAACCTCCAGGGGAAGGAAGCATGGGAGTATTGTTGGCGGGCATTCCAACAGAGTGTTGGCCAGAGGTATCTGGATCTCCAGATATTGCTCAATGCAAAGTCAACTATCCTAGGGACTGCTTTAACTTATAAGCAGCAAGCCACAATCACAAACGGACTATGCAACAGCGAATAATTTCCATTGGGGAGCACAGTTCCAGTTTATGATTCTCATCCTTTTCTCATCCATTTACTATGGTAGCATGGTAGATGCAAGTAGGATTGAATCAAAGGATGTGGCACCATACTTTGGGGCCTCCTCCCAAGGCCATCTGCAGTATAGCTGGATCAAATATTCACAACGAATGCAATATTCAACAAATGTGCCTGCCTTGATGTGCGTCCAACAAAGCAGGGACTACTATTCTCTACTCCATCAAATTTCAGCTATTCGTATTTATTTATTTTAGAAGAAAAACCAGGTGCCTCGGTCCATTGTGAAATACAGGCCTTTAAAAAGTACTTTTATTCATTTGTCAGTATTTTCCACTTCTATCCTTCTGGTCCTGTTGGTATCAACCCCTGCGATTTCCCATCATTTTCCAGTAATTTCCGGTTATCAGCAATACTGGAAATTGCCCCAAATCACTGGAAATTACCAGAATTTACTGGAAATTACCAAAATAGCAGAAAATAACTGAAAATCATGGTAAATGTAAAATATCCCGATAGATATTCTCATGCGAACGAAGGGGAAAGCTGATTCCATCTGACACAGCACACTTTTCATTTTAGCTCTAGTTATTTTGTTTATTTAGATCAGCCATTTTGGTTACTTTGTTTCAGTATTATCCTCAATACTGCCCATGTGCAATAGGCAAAAGAAAGTAACTCAACCAAAATGATTGCGCCAAATGACCAAGATAAATGAAGCAACCAAACTGGAATACCCAAATAAGTGGGTATGAACATTTACATTTCAGTCACAAATATTGTTTAGATATTCAGAGACCTATCCAAAAATGTAAATAGTATTCATGAATATTAAATCCACTGCTTTCACTTCAATGTCTAACCTACAGATGTACAGCTCTGTTGCCCAGTAACAGCCAGTGACTTGGTCCAACCCAGCTATCTAACACCAGTGCACAGCCTTCTTTCCCCAGCCTTTCAGGTGAAAAAATTCTCTTCAGCCCTACTTTGACACTGAGTGTGAGGAGGAAGGGGTGACCAGCACAAAAGTAAGTATTGGAAGGGGCAGACGTGGGAAGAAGGTAGCACTAAGGGTATTTTCAGACGTTACGAGATCACAGTCAACCACAGTCAATTTCCTGTGGTGGCTGTGATCACGTAAGGTCTGTTGGGGGGAACGGATGTTACCACGGCGGGGAATCACTTTCACCACGTGAGCGGCCGAAGCGGTGGGGCTGGCGGTGGTCACGTGGCAAAGGCGATTCCCCACTGTGATGAACCCCGACGTCACTTCTGGACGGTGGCCATGGCCCGGAATCCCCACAGGGATTCCGGCCCGTGGCCAAATCGGGCTAGCGCTGCGGCCGCATTGGCCGTGGCGGCCGCCCGTCTTCCCAGAGGGTGGGCGGCATGGAATGTGGAGGGGGCGGGGCCGTGCGGCTGCATGTTGGACCACGCGGCCCCGCCCCCTTCCCGATTCCCCGCCAGGATCCCCCGGCATGTCTGTTAGGGCGTGACAGGGTCATCCCAGCGGGGGATTAATTTATTGTTTTTGTGACGGGGCTAATTGGCCCCATCACGTCTGAAAACACCCTAAGAGGGTGACTTTATGGTGCCTACTTACTGCCCCCTCCTGTTGAACTGTGTCTGTGCAGGCTTGGACAGTCCAGAGTTCCACGGTGGCATTGCCCAGATTAGGGAAACAAGTTAGCACACACATGCTGACTGACCCTGAGTGGGAGTGTACCCCTAGGATTGGAAACCCCCCCCCCATGACAGCATAATCAGTGCAAGAGTTAATCTTTCTTCCAGCTGTGACCTCCCCTAAAAAGCTATTCTAGGCCAGGTTTCTTCTCCTTTCTACCCTCTAAGGTCCATCTCATTTTGTCTATAGTAGACACTCTGGAAATAAAGTATTCCAATCAACATGTCTTAGCCTGCTGTCTTTAAAATCCATACATATTAATACTACCTTTCACACTGGCAGCAATTTAACCACAGTGATTGCTTTTGATCTTTTTTCATTAGAACCTGCCACTCTGCAACTTTTGCCTGCTCATTTCAAAACGCAAACTTTAAAAGTCTCTGATCTGTGCTTTGTACAGTGTGCCAGGGAGCTAAATTTCTTTTACATAGAAGGAGTTGTCACAGTGACCTATGTCAGAATAATTCGATGCTGTTGTCTTTGGCTGGTAATAAGCAATGGCTGATGAGAAGGATGAAAACGAGGGTAATATCTTTTCCTCTAGGAGATTACAAGCGGAATAATCAGCAACCTGCACTAAAGTCACCCACAATGAGATTCTAGAGGGAGGCATTCAGAAGCAGAACATGCAGCAACTGAGCCATTTTCAAATGCAAATTGACAAGCCCAAAGCAACATATACTCTTTGAGTATACACAAATGTTAACTTAGCAGTCACTGCGTAGCGTGACATTGCCAGTTAGCCTTTAAATGGTCAAGTAGTTTTAGACAAATGTAAACCCCCAATTACCGAAGTTGACAAAGGCACAAATGATACAGAAACAGATGTCACTGCAAACAGATATATGCTAAGACACTTACAAACTAGAGGTCTCCAACAGGAAGACTTTCCAGCCTGATCCAAACCACATCCAGCCTGCGGAAAGGCCCAGTTTGGCTGGAGACCTTGGACTCTTTTGAGGCCCCGCCTGACCTAAATGCCATAGAACTTTGCAAAGGGTGGGGCACATAAAGAGAGTAGTGCCATGCACCAAAGTAACCCTCAGTGCCTCTTCCCCTCTCCCTTATCACACAGCACTCTGCAAGGGTAGGGCCACTCCTATATGGCCAGTGTGACCTGAGCAGGTCAGCTGAAAACTGCACCCAACCTAGGCACTTCCAGTCAGGTCCCATCAGGTCTACTAGAAAAGAAGCTAGGGAGGTTGTGGATGCACACAACTTTTATGGGGCTTTTCCATAAGATTGTGCACATGTAAGCTCCTGTGGGTTCTCACGGGCAAACAAATGAATGGTTGCAAGCTCATAAACTCAACAACTGTATTTAGACAGGAATGCAGTGACAATTTAACATTGACCTAGGAATATACACGTGTCCCCGCCTTTACAGGTTCAATTTTCTTTTGCTATCTGTCCATAGTTTGTAAGTAGCTTTCAGAGTGTCCTTCTTGCTTGCAGAAGCGACCTTCTCTGATCCTTGAACTGCAGACGCTTCCTACAAGGCCCACAAACACAGTCAGGGCTTACAACAGCCCTGTGAGTAAATAACCTATACATAATAAGCAGCAACAAAATAAGTCCTATATCAAAACCCATAATTACAAAGTGTAACTGCTCACTTAATCAAGGGGTTAAGGCCCTATATGTATTCCTTTATCATCATAAAACAGGGACAGCTCTTCTTCTACTCCCTTCCTCTAAATGGTCTCCCTTCTTCTAAAATGTCTCCCTTCTTCTCCCCCCCCTCAAGCCTGGCCTACTTTTCCTTAGCCACACCCATCAGCCTGAACCAAGTGAAGCATTTCTATGGGGGTGGTGTGGGGGTGGTGTTACATTCTCCCCTGCTTAAATGCTGTCATCCTGACAGTATAATTATAGTTAGGGATGTTTTCACCCAATTGTTTCCCCAATGGGTCCATTTGCACAAAGTTACAATGGCATTGAAACAACAACAGTTGTGGCTCCCCAGTGTTTGGCATCATCACCAAATCAAGGACATAATCATTGAATCTAACTGGTTCGACCCTAGTGCGGTTAGATCTTCAAGGCGCATTAACACTTTGCCTCGAATCAGCTAATGGCACCTCGGAATGAGAGGGAATGGCCTTTGACAAGGAAAACTGCTGCTCGTCTTCTGCACCTCGATTACCACTACTCATCCAACTGGAGTGGGGAGTGAACTCCCCTGCTGAAGGATTAAATCTCGAGCATGATGTGGAATCTGCTGCTGACTCTTCTTCTTCTTCTTCCGTTGTTGGTATCGCTATGTTGGTATTTTTCCATCTGGTTCTATTACTGATGGTATCCTCCAAGGGATGTGAGTCCTCCACTTCTTCAGATGACAAAATAAACCCACAGGGCCTTAACATATCTCGATGTAAGGTTCAAATGAGACCGTCCCTGTTCTCCCCTTGTACTCTATACACTGAAATATTCTCATCTAACTGATCCAAAACCACATACACCACTGATTCCCATCTGTCTACTAGCTTCTGTGTTCCTCGGGGACTCAAGTTACACACTAAAACATGGTCTACTACTTCGACAGTTGACCTCATTACTTTAGCATCCCATCTCCTTTTGTTAGCTTGCTGGTGCTTTTCACTTTCTTTGGTGGCTAACTCATAGGCATAACGCAATCTATGCCTCAGGTCTTTTACATATTCCTGATGAGTCACTTCACTTTGTCCCCTATGTTTTATCCCAAAACAAAAGTCAATGGGTAGCAACGGTTGCCTTCTGAACATTAGAAAATAAGGGGATTCTCCTGTGGTGTCGTTCCTTACAATTATATGCATGCACCATATAATTTTCTCCTTTTTATGTTTGCAGGTTTGGTTTTATGTTTGTTTGGTTTTATGTACTTTTTCCAAGTAGCCTTCTTGTTTTTTTCTAGAGTGCCTAACATGTCCAGTAAAGTTCGGTTGAACCTTTCAATGAGGTTTCCTCGAGGATGATAAGGTGTAGTGTGGGATTTAGTCCCAGCTATCTTGCTTAGTTCGGTAACCAGCTCCGATTCAAAACTCGCACCCTGGTCACTATGAAATCACCTGGGGAATCCATAGTGACTGATAAAATGATCCCAAAGTGTTGAAGCTACTGTTCTCGCCATCTGATCTCATGTAGGATAAGCTTGTGCATATTTAGTGAAGTGGTCAGTAATCACCAAAATGTTTTTAGTGCCTGTAGAATCAGGTTTGAGAGTCAGGAAGTCTATGCAAATCAGTTCCAATGGCGCATAAGCATTTATATTTACTAACTCAGAAGCTCTCTCTACTTTAGCTTTTCTTTTTACACAGCGCTCGCAACTCCTGCATTTATGTTCTACAGATCATATCATTTTAGGCCAAAAGAATCTCTCTCTAGTCAGGTCTAATGTTCTTTCCACTTCAAAATGACCCATTGCGTCATTAATTCCTTCCAAAGTAGGGATGGGCGAACCCGGTTCGGATGTTCAGAGTTCGGACCGAACTCGGTCTGTTCGGACGTCCGAACTGAACGTCCAAACTGAACTCTCGAACGACCAAACAGTTTTGTTGTGTTTGGATGACTTCAGATGAGTTCAGGGGTGGGAAAAACGTCTTTCCAGGGCCGAAAATTAGGTTTTGGTTTCAATTTCGTTTTGGTTTCACTAATTTTGAATATTCAGCCAAGTTTGGCCAAACCGAACTCGACTGAACTGAACCATCGAACCCGAACTCGGGTTTTGAACCGAATGACCGAACATCCGAACATCTGAACCGTGTTCTGTTCGACCATCCCTATTCCAAAGTCTTTTTGCGGCGGGTATACGGTACCACTAACTGTTTCAACTTCCTCTCCCTTCCATTGCACTGTCTGATAAAGAACCCCATCTGCTAAGAAAAGTTTGGTCCACTCTTTCAAATACAGTCTAACCTCAAATACAGTCTAACCCTTCGCTCTGTTCCTCATTCAAAGTAGGTCGATGATCCCTCTCAAGATACCAGATTATTCTGGCAATGTATTTATCCTTTTGTGTCAAATTCTTAACTTGCACTCCAATTCTCATATTGACTGCAGTAAGCTTTATAACCTGTGGAAGGATAGCTAATCCTCCTGACCCTGGTACAACTTCAGGATCCTCTAAAAGTACCATATTTCCCGGTCCTTTCTCGGACATCTGTAGCATACCTGATACTGTACATAATCCTCCAGCTGGGACCTTAACTGGTTTTCTTCTCAATAGGTGTATCTCACTCCCTTCTGTAGCTTCACGTTCTATGCCCTGGTTTCTCAAATACTGGCTGCAAGCTTTCCTCCAAGGGTATGACAAGGCAACCCTGTTTGAATAACTACAGGCATCTTGGTTAGTACTGTTATGTTATCCATCATACATTTATAAACATTCGTGCCAATGATAGCTGATACTTGTTGGTTCATGCGCTGATCTGGGCACACAAGGGCTAGAATCTCATACTTCTCCATATTTTCAGCATCATATGGAACTTGCAGTTCCAGGACTATATACCCTAAATAAGGTACTACTTGTCCTCCAGTTCCTTCTGTTTCAAGTATGTTACCAAAAGAATGCAGTTCTTTATGAGGCAGATGCTCCCTATAGTATGTTTTGCATACACAGGTCACCTGTGAACAAGTATCTAACAGGCAAGGGCATTCTTTTCCCTCCAAAACCACATAATCATTGCACACTGGTCCTACCAGCCTTTCCAGTATCTCTTTATCCTCTGTGGCTAAAACCTCCTTTCCTGAGGCCCACTGGCTAACTATCTTGCTCTTAGAGGTCTCTTGTGGGCCAGTCTGCGCCTGGGTCCTTGCAAGGCTTGTCAGATTCTGGTGAACCAGTGCAGGATCAGGTCTATTGACACAGGCTCTCTGAATATGGCCCTTTTGTCCACAATTGAAGCACCATATCTCCCTATTGCACTCCCTGGGCATCACTGATCTTCTGTCTTCATTATAGTTTTGGGGAGAGGATGGTCTTGCACTCTTAGACTCCCTTGCTTTCTGAGCAGTCACTCTTAATTTAGCCATCTCTCTCTCAGACTCTAAATATTTGGATCTCCAATCTATTTCTCTGTTGTCATGATTCCTGGGAGCCATTTCTGTTCCCCTTTCATTAAATCCCACCACTTTGCCTATGGGCCTTCCTTTCTCGTGCAACTCTTGTTTGAGTTTTCTCTCCTGCTTATCAGAAATCTCTCTTTCTAGGAACCTTACATTATAGAAGAGCTCTACATAAGGGACAGCTTTTGGTTTCCTATCCGAGCCTATATCTTTTATTTTCAAAATAGTTAGCAAAGCCACATGCCAACAACCTCTGAAGAATTGTTCCTGCACATACTGGTTAAACTCTCTCTCCTCAATACCTTTTCCCTCCAAAATTTCCACAGCCAATGCATGCAGCCTATTTAGATACCCTGATGAAGGTTCTTTAGTATGCTGATGAGTCTCATAGAACATTGCTTTTAGTACAGACACTTGCACTATGTTGCCATAAGCAGTCCCTAAACTAATCAAACACTCCTCTGCAGTGGCCTTTCTGCTTGCTCCAAGTGCTATATGCAAGGCAGGAGGGAGTAAACTCTATTATTTTTCTCCTTTTTATGTTTGCAGGAACATTGTCATCTTCTACCAACTCTCTTGCTTGCACTTTCCATGTAAAATAGTCCACTTCTGCAGATGGCCTAGGTACAGTGCCTGAGAAAGTCTTTAGTTTCACTTTTACACCAGTTGCTGCAATACTAGTTACATTTCCTGGCCGCAAAACCTTTGCCAGCAATTCCTGTTGCAACTCAGGAGGCAGATTCACAGCAGGAGTAGAGGTTGCAATTGGCGTTTTGTCCTCTACATAACTACCACCTTCCAATCCCACACCTACTATTTGAGCTTTATTATTTGCTTCTTCCCAAAGGAATGCTGTTGCTTCTGCATCTACCGGAATTACTTCCCACTTGCCATAGAGTTTTTGCTTCAATCAATCCTTCCCTATTCTCCAAACAGCACTGGGAGACCGGAATTCACATAGTAACATTTCTTTGTCTCTTCCCCTTGTTCTTTGCACCCTATTAACGGCACCATACATTTCTATGGCCTTCTTTATGTCTACATCTTCATCTCTGAAGTGTACA
The DNA here is from genome assembly GCA_003113815.1 of Sphenodon punctatus. Lineage (NCBI taxonomy): Eukaryota > Metazoa > Chordata > Lepidosauria > Sphenodontia > Sphenodontidae > Sphenodon > Sphenodon punctatus. The sequence continues at coordinate 407,420 of QEPC01004437.1, read as the reverse complement.
TCACTAAATAAAACACTTTTATACAAATCAAATCCTAACTTTCTGCAGATCTCCACTGGATTTTTTTTTTTCTAATTTACTAAATATAGCTTGCAATTCACTCCAAGCCCCGCTAAGTTGGGCGCCACTTTTTGTAAGCTCCTGTGGGTTCTCAAGGTTAAACAAATGAATGGTTGCAAGCTCATAAACTCAACAACTGTATTTAGACAGGAATGCAGTGACAATTTAACATTGACCTAGGAACATACACGTGTCCCCGCCTTTACAGGTTCAATTTTCTTTTGCTATCTGTCCATAGTTTGTAAGTAGCTTTCAAAGTGTCCTTCTTGCTTGCAGAAGCGACCTTCTCTGATCCTTGAACTGAAGATGCTTCCAACAAGGCCCACAAACACAGTCAGGGCTTACACCAGCCCTGTGAGTAAATAACATATACATAATAAGCAGCAACAAAATAAATCCTATACCGAAACCCATAATTACAAAGTGTAACTACTCACTTAATCAAGGGGTTACCTTATATGTATTCCTTTATCATCATAAAACAGGGACAGCTCTTCTTCTACTCCCTTCCTCTAAATAGTCTCCCTTTTTCTAAAATGTCTCCCTTCTCTCCCCCCACAAGCCTGGCCTACTTTTCCTTAGCCATGCCCATCAGCCTGAACCAAGTGAAGCATTTCTATGGGGGAGGGGTTACACACACATGCGCGTGGCCTATCAATAAGCATCTTCACTTAAACTAGGGTTGAAACTAATGGTGGGTTTTATATTTGCAGATATTAGCATTTTTTTTATAGACCTCCAAATATCCGAATAATATCTGCAGCTCAAATGGACATGTTGATATGGGTATGTTTGGTTGCTCCATTATTTTGGTTACTGTGCATATGCAATAGTGCTAATAGTGAAGGGTGTACTTAAAATAGGGACAGCTGCAGCAAGGCCCTCAAGCTTATGGGGGCCTGTGCTCCTTGGTGCAGCTGCATCATCTGACCTTGGGAGGAGAGGCGGGGGTGGGGGGTTCCCAAAGCCATGTTATGCACCAGGGCCCATTCCAACGTAGCTATGCCCCTGATATTACTACCAAAATAACTGAACAACCAAACAAAGATTTCCAAAATGGATATCCAATGAAACAGGAACCAAATAATGGTCATTATATGCTTCAGCAGATACACATCAAAGCAGGTGAATTCAGTGAGTAAGAGATTTGCCAGAGATATTTTTTTTCAGTTCTAAAATAAACATAATAAATTCCAAGATACCATCTCGCTCCAGATCAACAACATATTGCTTACTGGAAGGATTTAGTCCATGAAATTTCTTTATGTGACTCTCAGAACATGCAAAATCACAGCCTGAGTACATTTTCAAGGAGTAAAATATCTACCATTGGGTGTTTTTAGACAGAGGGTCTGCTCTGGTGGGGCCACCTTGGGTCTGCTCTGGCCACGGTTATTACATGGAGGAAGTCACCGTGACCCGCCATGAGCTCGTACGTGCTCCCCTCCCCCGCACCATAGATCTGCAGGAAGATCAGCAGCAGCTCTAGGCTGCTGCCTGCCGCTCTAAGGTGGGGAGGGGGTGGGGAGATGCACAGATGTGCATCCCCTCTGCCCCCACATTGTGTGGAGTGGCCCTGCCCCCTAGCTGATGGGTGGCCATGGCACCCAGCTCTCCCTGCCACTCCAGACATGATAGCCTGCTTTACTTTGGGTCTGGTAGCTACCTCCCGACCATGGTGGAGCTTAGCCGGCTGTGACTTTGGGATTTCCCTGACTCACAGCCCAGGCTAGCCCCCACCATGTTTGGGATCAAGATCATGATAACATCTGGTGGTCACATTTAGGTATGACAGTGGCACCTGGGTTAATCTGCGCTAAAGCAGATTCAACTGCACCACCCTAACCCTAACCCATCACATCTGAAAACACTCATAAACAGCTTTGAAGTGGCTATTAACATCTAAATCACAGAGATTGTAATTTAGGACAATTGCTTGTTGTCCCAGTAGCATAAATGAATTGTTAATCACATCAATATGCACCTCAGCCAGTATAAGAAATAGGATCATTTGGATGGTGAAACAGAAAACCATTTGATTCTCTTTCTCCCCCACTCCTATAAATATGATACAGGTGATTTTTTGAAGTGCTCACAACAGTTTATAAAGAGATCATTTTTTCTGGAAAGTAAATGCATCTGACCAAAGATCATTCAATAAGCTCAGAGTCTATTTGGCTAAAGACCATTTGGTGACTTAGAAATAATGTACATTAGCTCCTTCATTCTGGCTGGAATCTCAGAATCACAGTCAAATCATCATGAATATGAGTTGGCTGACTGAGCAGTGTCTAAAGTCATCTTCTGTTTGAGAGAGTCAGTGTACCCTTGTAGATAAAGTGCTGGAATTGGACCTGCGAAACCGACCTTAACCATCAACACATTAAATGGCCTTGGAAGAGTCATTATGGGTGAAAACAGACATGACGCTAACCACCCTTTAACCAGCCTGGTTATTTATGCATGTTGCAGGGCTATATTGGTGCCCTGTGTAGCCCTGCAACATGCATATATGACCACCAAGGGTGGTTAAAGGGTGGTTAGGTCATGTCTGTTTTCACCCTATATCTCAGCTTCAGTTCCCCATCTGTAAAATGAAAATAGTGATCTATCTCACAAGATTGTGTGAGGAAGAGCTAGAGAAGGATTTTCAAGCACTTTGAACACTGAACGTGTGATATAAATGATAAGTAATAATCTCAATTTTAAGGACTGCCATCCTTATCAAGGCTATTTTAATCCAGTATCCTATCCCAACCAATGTTTTGTGTCAGTGGAGTCAAAGAAAGGTACAAAGAATCCACTGCTGGGACAGCTATGGAACACCTTGCTCAAAGAGGAAATTTTCTTGGCAGGAAGAATTTATTTGAGCAGTTTTCTAATTCACATTATATTACCAGGCTCAAATTCAAGCCCTTTGTTAACTACTGCACCCCATAAAGGTACTCACAGAACCATTTAACACCAGTTGCCCAGGATCCCAGCTAGACACCAGCATTTCCTTGGGCCACAGCCCCAACCTTGGTGCCAATGAGATGGTTATTACTGAATCCCTTTTCCTTTGGCACCTCTCATTGCTTTCCTCTGCAGGCGTGGCAACACACATGCCTGTAGGCCACTTCAGTGCTTCTCCAATGCTACATCCTCTTTTACGCCTCAGGGAAATTGACTAGGATATTTCTTGTTGCTTCAGCCCACTGTGATACGCCCACCCATATCCTCATATCCAAAAAGGAGAAGTCTTGATAGGGTTTAAGCCTCCTGTGGCTCCAATGCCTTTTTCCTCCTGTGATACACTTTTGATACATTTGTTAACTCTGCACTTATATCAGGCAGAGCTCTACTTCCTGGGTGCTTTTATTTAATTTATTTTATTTATGTATTTATTTTATTTTATTTTTTCAATTTTACCCTGCCCCTTTCACAAAAGCGACTCAGGGTGGATTACAACAATAAAAATATATATAAAAACCATTTCAATTAAAATATATATATACAAAAACATAAATAAAAACAATATAAGACTAGACTATAAAATATCTGAACTGTGCATTAAATCCTTCCCCTCCACTCCCCTAAACGTGCAAAGCAGAGCATTCTACAGAAGATCCTGGAGCATGCCACGGGGAGCAGGCTGGCCCAGCCCAGCCAATCCCGTGGCAAAGACTGAAAGTGGAGCTGCTGCCTGTCTGTTCGGTGGACCCACCCATGAGCTCCACACCCAGCCAATTTGCCTTGGTCAGCACCATGGAGTTGTGGCCACCTGCCTAGAGCATCAGGTGAATGGTTGCAACTCTATGGTGCGGGGGGGGGGGGCATTGTGCGGGCAGACTGTGGCCCAGGAACACGCACTGGTTTATCTAAAGTTGACTGAAGTGGAGATGCAACCTAGAACAGCTCTGGGAACAGGCTGCCTCTGCATCTGTCTGGGTGTTTTCAGATGTGACGGGGCCAATTGGCCCCGTCACAAAAACAATAAATTCATCCCCCGCCGGGACGACCCCGTCACGCCCTAACAGACGTGCTGGGGGATCCCGGTGGGGAATTGTGGAGGGGGCGGGGCCATGCGGCGCAACGTGTGGCAGCACAGCCCCGCCCCATCCACGCTCCCCGCCGCCCGCCCTCTAGGGAGATGGCAGGTGGAGGGACCAATGCCGCCGCAGCGTCTGGCCGAATCCACCACGGCTCGGAATCCTGCCAGTGCTTCCGGGCCGTGGAGACTGACCAGACGTTACTTTTCTTTGATCCCCACCAGGGATCACTTTCACCACGCTTCAAAGGAAATTAAAGCAGATAGCCCGGGAAGCATGATTGAAACTGACCCCATGTGGGGATTGAGCGTGGCGAACATCTGGCGGCCTCCAAACAGACGTGCAAGTCACAGTGACCACAGGTGGGTATTCACCGTGGTTCACTGTGATCTCGTAACGTCTGAAAATACCCATTGTTTACACTAGTGCTGAAACTCAGTATTTGAAATTACTTGGTTTTTACCAAGTATTTCAGTATTCAACCCAGTTTTACTGAGTATCAAGGAATCAGCCTGGTACTCAGTCCAGTAGTCAGTATTCGGGTAAATCCTTGGATGGGCAACATACAGAACTTTTCCTATTTCTGTAGAAGGGAACACAGTACTTGGTACTTGGAAAATACTTGGTACTCAGTTTATTTTACCAAGTATTAAGTATTCAGCTGAGTTACCGAGGACTGACCGAATACTTGGAGCTGATACTCAGAAACTTGAAAATACTTGTGAATTAATTAATTAATGTATTATTATTATTACTATTATTATTATTATTATTATTATTTGGTGCAGCCCTAGTTTACACCCCCTTTTGTTTTGTTTGTCCAGAATAATAGAGAGTAACTACACAAGATGGCTGTGCTATTAACCAGATCCCCTGCCTCAGTCATCTCCTCTCTGTAAGGCTCCAAATTATAACATTGTTGACAAGGATGGGATTATTCTACCCACAAAACAGCAACTCGCTAACTAAACAGTCATAAATCCAGGTGCACCACTGATTCTCTCAGTCTGTGGTGACAATGTGCTGATGGTGATGTAGCAATGTCTTGAACAGCAGGAACAGTTGGAAGTGAAGAGTCAACAGGATCTAATATCAAGGTTTCTTCCAACAAGTCATCAACATGTGGAGCTGTAACAGAAGGTTTGATTAGAGGAACAGAAAATCCAGATGGAACACTTCTAATCCCCACATTTTAGCTGAAAGGCATGTTAAATATTAAAGGATTTAACTTATTTATGTCCCATCCAGAGCTTAAATTTCCTCAACTGAAACAACATATTCTTGCAAACCAAAGGAAAGGCACAAGACAAAGAAAATGTTATTTCCATGCCAATCACAGACCAGGAAATATTCCTTCCCAGCCCCAAATCAAATGGCTTGAATGAGTTTATGGTTCATTACAACTGGATGATTTTACACACTCCTGATTTTTCCCAGACTTCAAAGTCTGGGTTCGATGAACTCACACACAGGATTGTAGACGCTCCCTTTACCAGCCCCTGAATTTGGCCAGACACCATTGTAAACGGTAGCATCTGGCGACTTCTGCATGTTTCGTGATCCGGACTTGTAAGTCCCCGGTAGCAGAGAACTTACAAGTCCAGGTCACAAAGCATGCAGAAGTCACCATAGGCACCTTGCCCGGCTGACTTCTGAGAGGGGGTGTGGCATCTAAACTTCCTGTGCATAAGTTCACTGAACCCAGACTTTGAAGTCTGGGAAAATCAGGTGCATGTAAAACACCCAATGATCTCTCTTGCCACACTGCTGGGAGCCACTTAAAAAGATCTTGTCCAATGACGCTCCATCTCCATCTTGTCCAATGCAAACTTGTTCATGCAAGCTTTTAATGCTTGGGCTTCTCCAGTGCTTAATTTGTAAAAAAAAAAAAAAAATTGCCTTGGCCCTGCCTCAAAATCCAAACCTCTTGCCCCAGAAACTATGTTCCAATCCCCACACCCCCAGCTCAGAACATGTCAGAGCACGGAAATGAACTTGCTAGCTACCCAACCACCGCATTAACCTGTTTCTGTACAGCTAAATATAAAACAGGTGCTCTTGTAATTTAATCTATATGATTAATGACCAACACATAGAGCAAGAATGTCATTAAGGAAAGCCAAATAATCCAACCGTGTGTCTTTCTTTCTTTCTTTCTTTCTTTCTTTTATTTCCAACTCTGACATAGTGAATGTTGGCCTTTTCTTTAGGGATGTGTGAACACAACTGAGTTCGGAAATTCGGTTTGGTTCAGTTCAAAAATTGAGTTCGGTTCAAAAGTTCGGTTCGGTTGACTGAACTATTTGGGCTCAGTCGAATTCTGAACTTCTGAACTGAGTTTGTACATTTGAAACCGTTTTTTTTGGCCTTCCGAACTGGTTTGAATTCGACCAAACAGTTCGGTTGAATTCGAGTTCGGTTTGAAAGTTCAGTTTGGTCTGAACTCCGAACTTCCGAACCGCATTCGCACATCCCTACTTTTCTTGGTCTTTCATATTTTGAGGTACACACTCCTACTGGGAACCTTTCCCCACAATCATACTGCATCCCTTCCAGTAAAGCCAGACACCAGATCTTTCCCTTTAAGGGGGCAATGAGCCTATTCCTAACAGTCTGAAGTTACTTTTGGCTTATGCTTTGCAGCAAGTGCATTTCTGTTACAATCCCAGACCCAAACAAGAATTCATTCTTCTGTTGAAAATCTGCATATCATCATTAGCCATGGACATTTTGAATTCTACTAGGCACTTGACCTAAAAAATACCTAACAGCAATGAATTCTAGAGGTTAATTATGCCTAGTATAATAAAGCATTTTCTTTTATGTGTTTTTTGCATTAAGTTTATGGAATACCTGCTTGTTCTCATAAAAGGGGTAAGTAGTAATATCAATTTACATATTTGGTAGAAATTGCAAATAAACTACTACTATTCAATAAATTTCCTCTGGAAAATTCCTTACTCTCTGTGTGTCATGTCCCTTCCCTTTTCAACGTCTCTAAATTTAAAAAATTTAGTCTTTTAATGTCTCTTCATGTCACCATTGTTTTGGCACCTCTCCTCAAGCCCCCTGTATATTTTTGCCATTTTTTAATCTTATTGGAGTGTCAAGAAATTAATGCGGTATTTCATATTAATACAATAATATCTTTATTCATTTGTCTAATAGCATTATAATATTTTCATACATTAAGGTCTTTTTCTTTTCCTTGAAAGGTGACAATTGATGATATTATACATGAGTGCTTGTAACAGTCCCGACATGAACATTATTTTAAAAATGTTAATTCCTTCTGTGCTATTTATCCCTAAGTACTATTTATCCATTATCAAATGGGGAACTGCTTCTAAGGATTAGCAATAACGAGCCATTTAATATTATTACACATTAATTCTAAAGTTACTAATGGTTTTTTCCATTAGTAACCCATTGCGCTTACCCATCCCCCACCTACCCAAGCACCTGTTTGAAGGTAAGGTGGGTGGGCGTGTGCTCCCATGACCCATGCACTGCCCACTCATGCCCACTCATGGAGCATTAGGAAAAAAACAGGGATGCTCCATGTGGGGGCATGAGGAGGCAGGGCTGCACACCTTGCGCACACCCATCCTGCTTGTCTGAACTCCTCCCCCTGACCGGAAGTGCACACAAGCTCCACCGAGCTCACATGGACCCACCCCCTGGCTGTGCCCATTTAAAAATGGCCTGAGTCTCTCCGTTTCCATGGGACTCGCACCTCTCCTAAGTGCTAGCACTTATGGTATCCTGAAGGAGAAATTCTGCTACCTTGAGTACAGGGGAAAAGTCAATTCCACACTGCTGTGGTTTGCAAATGTTTATTGCCAACAGTCAAAAGATAATGATTGTCCCTGGAAGTTTAGTTTCACCATTCCCATTTTGCATTATACTTTACATAATGTTCATCAAGACAAGGCATTTGGCAAGATGAACCATTCCAATTCAACAAACAAAAAATGGAATAGCACACTGCTGAAACAAGCACACGGTCTGTTCTAAGAAGCCATTCTAGACTGGCATAGAATAGTGTCAGAAATGTTCCCAATTAGTTCTCCAGCATTTCCCCTCCTCCCTCACTTTTCTGTAGCAGGATGCCAAATGATTTACTGATACACATCAGTTGATCAAACAGCAAAACTGATCATTCCTTAGGTGAAATTCATGTTGACCTAATGTGCATCACCAAAAGAAACTGCCAGCAGGTCGTGCATACATCCTTTTCCAGGTGGACATATTCCACTAAAACAATGGAATCCAACATCTGGTCTGCATGAGCTGCCTTGATAAGTCAGCACTTCTTCCAATCCTTAATTTGGGTGCACAGTAGTGATGTGCGAACAGAACGTGGTTTGAATGTTCAGACATTCAGTTGTTCAGTTCGAAATCCGAGTTCAGGTTCGGTAGTTCTGTTCAGCGGGGTCAGTAGTTCTGTTCAGCGGGGTTCGGTTCGGCCAAACACGGTCGAACACCCGAAAATAGCACTATTGATACCAATACCAATTTCTTTTTTTCCGTATCGGTATCATTTGGCCCTGAAACCACCACCGGTCTCTTCCCCTGGTGCCAGGAAGTCTGCTCCTCAGCTGCCTCCCCCTTCCAGACACATTTTTCCAACCCAAAGTCACGTTTTCCGCACCCCCAAACTGATCCGAACTTTTCCAAACTTTTCCGAACTTTTCCGAACTGTTCAGCTGTTCAGATGTTTGGTTCGGACATTCGGTTCAGTCATCCGAACAGGCCGAGTTCGGCCTGAACTCCGAACATCCAAACTGCGTTTGCACATCCCTAGGGCACAGGGATTGAAACAGTCAATAGTGGGGGGGGGGGAATTCCGGTTCTCCTGAGATCCAATATTGCCCTGGTATTTGTGTCTATCGGCTTAATCCGATAAATCCAATATTTACCTGTACCGGCATACCAGATTTTTAAGATTGGCCACGGTACCGGATTTTTTACGTTGCGGCCATTGAAGTCAATATCCGCAATGTAAGAAATCCGGTATCACGGCCAATGTTAAAAATATGGTATGCCGATACTGGTAAATCTGGTACCAGGGAGATCCGATACCGGTACATCCGGTATCCAGTATTCTCCCTGGTGCCCCACCCCTGGTCAATAATATGAATGGACAGCATAAAACAGATACTAGGGTATGAATTTTATATTCTACAGATCAAATGAGAGCTGGTTTTGTCTACTATACGGACAAGTGTTAAACAATATGAGAAAAAGGTTCACATTGAGTATTTTGAAAATCTGGAGTTGTTTGGATCTAGAGTTTTGGATCATCTCCATTATTCACTTTAAAAAGTGGTTTGAAGCATTAGTGAAAAAACGTACATAACCTCTGCAACTGTGAACTATTTTTCTTTCTAGAGATGGATTTCCTTGTTTAATTTTAAATTTATCAACACGGTGTTAATAAAAATCAAATGTTTTCTACACAATGGATTGCCTCTTTGCCAATAGTCAGTCACTTTTTTGTGTCAGCCTTACTAGTAGAATTCTAGAATAGCACATGGAAGCATCCATCAATCAGTGCATGTGTGCAGACAGACCTAATATACTTTGCGCGTACGCACACAGTGTGCAATGTGCTTGCACATGGTTGTACACAGGAAGCCTCCTGCCTCATGAACACACAACTGTTGGCTTACCCCACCGCAGCCCTGTGTCTTCCGGTGACAGTGGCAGCATGGTTGGAAAGTGGGCTTCCCATTTAGCACCATGAATGCACACACTATGTGCACATGCACAATGTAGATTAGGTCTGTGTGCGCATGCATGAACCTTGGATCAGGGCCTTATATTGTAAACACTTAAAAAAATCAATGCACATAGATTTCAATACCTTGACTGGATGCTTCCATGGAATCTGGATTGCAAATACAGCACATTTATGGATACCAGCACCTTTGGTTATTCTGAAATTGCCTGAAACATTTAGTGAAATGGCATGCTGTACAGCTACCGACGCACCACCTTTCCCTCCGCATTTAAGTGGTTTCCTGCATTTAAATTTGTTCTGAGGGTCAAATTGTTTAGCATTTTCAAGGAGTCAAACTGTATACAAGTCACTGTGGTGCGACTGGCTCCTATCCATTATAAAAGTTAAGAGTGTTGGGATCTGCACAATCACTGTGTGGTTATTCCACAGTAGTTGTCCTGCAAATATGCAATGATTTCTCCTCCATGTGGCTATTCTAATAACTCTCCTTTGAATGGCTCTTAGCTACCTTTTCGTTAGGCATTTCAAGTGCATCAATCGCTATAGCATTTAAGCACTATACATCAGTAGGAAAAAAAATTCAAGCTACTTTTGAAGAATTGTGCAGAAATAACATGCTTCTCAAACCATCTCTTGAATGTTTTTAATATATTTGTAAAAAAAAAATTGATCCAACTCTACATATTTAATCTCTACTCAATTTATAGGCCTTTTTGCGGAAGGAAAATGGATAACCGAAGGAAAGGATTTTTTAAATCCCTCTGAATCATTTCTTCTTTCCATCCTGTTTCTCCACTGTCAAGTCTCCTCACTGCCCCCCTGTCCCCGCCCCCAAAAGTAATTGGTTGGATTTTCTGTTGCAAATTTACATTGCCTCAGTTCCCCATGTATAAATGAGAATCATAAAGTTTTTCTTTCTTCCATTGTTTGGTTTTACTCGCCAGAACTATCTCCTGCAAAGATATTTGCACATTTATAACTTTAGGTGCTGTGTGTAGATAATTTTATGTAGCTGTGAAATGTACATGTGTTTACATCTCTGCAGGGTTGAACTATTGAAAGTAGGATGATTAATGCCCTGAACACTGGCACTTTGGTGGGAAATAAACTTAGCCTAAGTTACTGAAAAGGTGATTTATTTATTTTTTAAATACTTTGTGGTCAGTGGGGAATTCAGATGTGGAGATTTCTGAAAAGGTGAAATGATGGTGTGCCGGCAAGGTAGCAGATTTTGGAAAGTTTTGGAAGAGAAGTTGGGATTAGACTAGGGTTCAATATGAAATTGTCAAAAGCTCTAAGTTGACCAGTAGTGGGATATAGAGCAATGGACAATGAAGGAGGAGGAGGAAAAGACAGTGTCCATTTATAAGATATGGGAACAGAGAAGCATAATACGAGTGAGATAAATGGATAAATGGTGAATGAGTAGGGATGTGAGATGTTTAGACTGTGAAAACAGAAGTGACAATTGAGTGGTGGTGGCCTGCCCTACCCTAGGGTGCGAAGCTGCGGTGAACATGGTCCAGACTGGGCTGAGGTGCTGAACTGACATGCCTGTGGCCTGGGTGCTGGGAAGAGCAGGGAGCATGTTGAATGTGCAGCCAGCCAGTCCTGCCTCCATGCTGCACCAAGCACCCTGACATGATGGACCCAACCTGGGCTGTGTTGGCAGCCCAGGAACACATGTGATAGCCCACTGTGGCCCGATGTGGACCTTAGCCCAGGCTGTGACTTCAGGCATTGCCAAAGGTCAGAGACTGGGCAAGCCACCAACACAACCTGAGGCAAGCCCAGGCCAACATCTGGTGGTGAGTAGAGGTATTCACTAGGGGCCCCATGTCATTTTTGTTTTCATTTTTTTGTGGTTATTTAAATCTGTCATTTTCATTTTCATAAATATCAAATTGTCGTTTTCGTGTTTGCTTTCGTTTTCCATTGGTTTAAAAGGAAAACACATTTTGGGCTTTAACTTATTTTTCTTCATTATATTTGGCTGAAGTTTGGAGTGCTTATACCTCCCATGGAAGGCATTAAGTGTCTCAAATTCCAAAAAGATTGGATAAAGGAATCCCATTTTATAAGTAGTTGAATTATATTATTTTGCAAAAATCTTCATATACATTTGTAGATGTAACTTCTTTGCCTCACATTCAATGTAGATGAAACTTGGAAAATTTATACCCCTTCCCATATTTACTATCACTGCCAAATTTCAAAGATTGAATAAAGGGTCCTGATGTAATAAGCAATTAACTTATAAATGTATATCTGACTGTAACATCTTTGTAGTCCAACCAGTGTACATGAAATGTGGCAGGGCTGTATATCACACTTTCAAAATCATCTTTGCCAAATATCAGAAAGATGTGATAAGGGGTCCCAACTTTATATACCTGCACAGCATATGCAGAGAAGGAATCTATGCCAGAGATTCTCTGATGTGTCACTGTGGTATAAGATCAGTTTGTGATGCAGAAATGTCAACCAAATATCCTCATTATGTGTTGTGACCATCCCAAAATCTCTCACCCACTTGTTACTGGGAAGTCAGAAGCATCTGTTTTGGAAAGAGCCAATAGAGATTCTCTTATGTCCTCTGTCACAGTGCTGCAGGATGTGATTGTGATGATAACTGGACAGCCTGAATGTGTAAACCATGTCTCCTGATTGATGGGATGCTATCCCCAAAGTCCCACTTATGTCCCTTCTATGCATGCCTGAGGGCCGCCCCCTATGCCCGCCTCAAAGGCACTACCAATTGGTCCTGTAAAACTGGAAGCATGCAGTAATTGGCCAGTGGATGTGTCTGTCAGTCTTTTGGGTTGTGCCACATCCTCCCTCCTACAGCCTCCCTCCCCCTGCCATGCCAGATGCCTGCCTTTGACTGGCACTGCATGTGTTGCTATTTATCTGAATAATGGTCTTCAAGAGGACAACTTTAATTGCTTATAAAATTGGGTCCCTTTATCAAATTGTCCTGTACTTTGGCAGAGATGACAGGGAAGGTATGCAATACATTCCTGCCAAATGTCTTGTACACAGGATGGAATATAGAATGTTACAGCTGGAAATGTATTTTACATTTTACTCTTATACCAACAGGAACCTTTATCCAATCTTTCTGAAAATTGGCAGGAATCTTAAGCTTGAGGAGGGACATAATATTCCCAGATTTCAGGAAAATTGGATTGAAGATAAAGAATCTGTAGCCATTAATGTGTTTTTTTCTTAAAAGCACATTCAGTTGCTTCTAAAATAGGTTCCTTTTAACTAATCTTTTTGAAATTTGGTATACATAGTTCCCTCTGTTGGTGGTACACTCACCCCACGTTTCATGAGAATTGAATAAGAAACAAAAAAACTATAGCCAAACATACATTTTTCAGTTTTTTCCCCTTTATTTCAAAAACAAAAACTTGTTTTCATTTCCATTTTTGTTGTTATTATTTGTCATTTTTGTTATTGCAATAACAAATGACAATTTTTATTAACATTATTGCAATAACAAAAACAACATGCACACCCCTAGTGGTGAGGTCTGGTACCAAATGGGCCAGATTAGGCTATCACGTCTGTTTTTACGTAGAGTGACAGTAGATGAAGATCTGTTGGTTAAACTAAAAGAAAGAAAGATCTAAAAACAGGCCCATTGGAAAATATGTCTCCATAGTCTGATGCTGTTCCTAATAGATGGTATGATTTACAAAAATAGATTTAGGAGTAGTTGGATGAATAACATCAAGCACAAAGGAGGACCAAAGCTGAAATATTGACACCTGGTCTCAGAAAGCATCATGATAGGAATCGTATAGTCTTATCAAGATGGATAAAATGGATGGGTGGATTCTAGTTGCTATTTTATAAATAAATGCTGTACATAATATATCCCACAATATTTTTGTCTGGAAGTTTGTAATACAGTGCAAAGAATTTTTATCACAGACATTTTGGGGACAAGAGCTGACCAGCATGGATGAAAATGGCTAGAGTGGCAGAGCAAAGATATTACATTAAATGTTTCAGTACTACAGTGGGTAAAAACAGATGTACTTGTACAGCTGGTGGGCCTTATCCCGGGCCGCCCTGTGGCAGGAAATTGTAGGGATGGGCGAACAGAACGCGGTTTGGATGTTCAGTCATTTGGTTCGAAACCCGAGTTCGGATTAGATGGTTCGGTTAAGTCGAGTTCGGTTTGGCCGAACTTGGACGAACATTCAAAAATAGCGAAATCGAAACCGAAACCTAATTTTCGGTCCTGGAAAGACATTTTTCCTGCCTCTGAACTTATCCGAACTCGTCTGAACATGACCGAACTGTTCAGTCATTTGAGAGTTCGGTTCGGACGTTCGGTTCGGACGTCCGACAGACCGAGTTCGGTCCAAACTCCCAACATCTGAACTGCATTCGCCCATCCCTAGAAAATTGTGAGGAACACAGCCCAGGTAAGGTCAGGGCACTGAAGTGACATGCCTGCAGCTGGGTGAGCCATTCTGCTGCCTGAATGGCCCGGGTAGGGCCAGGAACACAATAAATGTGCAGGCAACCGGCCCTGCCCACACCCTGCTCCCAGAGCCCCAACCCCCGCCATTATGGGAAGCCATGGTGGCCAATGAGGAACAACCATGGTGACTGGCCATAGCAGGTATGTCATGTGGAAACAGACATGCTAGCCTACTGTGGCCTGCTCTGGCCTGGTGGGCTGTAGCCCATGCTGTGACTTCGGAGATTTGCCAAGGTCAAAGCCACCAACATGCAGGTGGGTCCCAGGCTATAGCGGGTCAGAGCGGGCCAAGGTCATAGCTGTTTTTACCCAGTAACTTGAACATACTTCCATTTAACTTAATAATAAGTATACCTTGTCACTGAAGCCTCAGTCTACTGCCTCTATACTTATTTAGCTTATATTACTGAAACACTCTCAAGTGGTTATAATAACAAGAATTCATTGTATGTCATTGTATGAAAGGCCAAATGGAACTTCTTTGTAATCACCCCATGCAGTGCAGTTTGTATGAAAGACTATATATAAAATTAAGTTGTATTTGACAGGTCATATACAAGGCTAATTTTAAATAGATAGGTGTATGGCTCAAAATGTTTTTCAAAGCTGCATGAATCTAACTCTACACAGACAGACACTGAAAGGAAAGGCAGCGCTTGCTGGGTTTGTTTCCAATTTGTATCACTTGGCATCTCCTGCATTAGTTTTCCAGATTACAAAGCCATTCATTTATCATCATCATTCAGAGACATTTAGCCTGTCTTTGGAGACATTTTTGAAAGGTGTCCAATTCCCAAGAGCAAGATGATTAAATGATTTAATACGATGCAAGATACTGTCACAACAGGCTATTACCTGGACAAGGATGAAGTTGTGTCTCCAAGTTTGCTGCTCTGGTATCAGAACATCATGCTGCTAAATAACATTTACTTCTGTTATCTGGCACTGTTAAGATTACCCCCTTCTGTTTTTCTAATTAGACATAAATCTATTAGAATAATATGTATTTACTATACTTACTAATGCTTCAACCAAGTATAATGTGTTCCAAATTACCATCTTGTTTATGACTTCTAAGTATTTGTTTTTACAAAAAAAAATAAAAAAAGGTTTGCATACAAGGGGGTCTATTCTCCACCAGTGTACAAGAAATGGGAATCACTGTGATATTACTCTTTACAACCATGGACTAAAATGAGAATTAAAATGAGTCTTCAAGGTATTAAAATTAAGCCAGCTACTAAACTTTCTGTGCAAAATCAATGTCAAGCGTGTATGTTTATGACGCATTTTCACAGACAAACCCACCCACTCATAGCAAAATATTTTGTTTTTTAGAAGAATGGTGTGCCTTCCTCTCTCTCTGTACAGAAATGCATTAATGTAATTCTTTATAATCAAGTCCCCTGCCAGCCCACTCCCCACAAACCTGAAGCCTAAGTTTTATAACTGTGGTTCACAGCCTTTTTGACTGCATGATGCTCCTTTGAGACTTTCAGGACATTCTCCAACATTAAAGTCAATGAGAATTTTGCCATTGATACAGGGGTGGGGAACCTATGGTCTGTTGGTCAAATCTGGCCCACAGCTAGGGTTTTTATTTTGCTCTTTTTAATTCCTGGATCCAGTCCCGAAAGAATGGGTGATTTCAGACATGACGGCCGCCAGCCAGCATTGACCCCCTGGTTTGGATCATGGGCGGGGGTCAAGGGGTGCGCAAACATATTTTTGCCCCTTTGCCCCAGCCATGGGGACCACCGAACCACGGCCCAGGGTCAATGCTGCCAGCCGTCACATCTATTGTGAACCCCCATCCCCCGGAGGGGGCGGGGCCACACGACGTAGCTTGTGCATGGCCCCGCCCCCTGCGCTACCCGGGCGCGCACCCTCCACGAGACTGGCATCCGCTGCGGCCTATCTGGCCGCTGCCGCCGCCCGCCACCCACCGCCGAGACTCTGGACTGCGGTGAAGGTAAGGTAACAGACGTTACTTTTCCTTCACCGCATTCCAGATTCCTCCTAACCACGCTTCGTTTGCCGCTGTGGTGGACAAAGCGTGGTTAGGTTCACTGTGGGGAGTGGTTGACTGAGGTGATCATCTGGACGCGAGCAACCAGACGTTCACCTGCTTTCAACCCCCTCCACGGTTGACTGTGGTTGACTGTGGTTGACTGTGGTGATTTCAGACAACGTAATGTCTGAAATCACCCCATGTTCTCCGAAGTGGAGTGGAGGAGAAGTGGAGATGAGGGCAGACACTCAAAGCCAGGAGAGGAATCCCTGGGATAGATCCATAATCTGGACACTCCTGTTCCTTCTCCCATCCTACACTCATCCTTTAAGCATTTTCACCCCCAACTCCTATTCAGCCTGTGGAGCTTGTACTAATTTTGTTCTTTCTATTAGATTTAAATGTTTTTATGAATTGTAAGCTGCCCTGAGCCTCAGGGAAGGGCAGCATATACATTTAAATAAATAAATAAATAATTTTCAAAGTAGCCCATGGGAGAAGAAAAATCCCCCACCCCTGCTTTAATATAATCTTATGACCCCAGCCAAGAACAAAGGATAAACACAATCGAGCATCAGTCAGGATCTTGATTCCATACGCAAATGCTGCAACCCTACTTGAGATCCTGATCCACAGTTTAGGAATCCATGTTGAAGAGGACTGCATTGTATGACATGTTCTTACAGCACATTGCTCAGTCACCCTTGGGAGACACAGGGTGATTTCAGACGTTACGCCATCCCGATTTGTCCCAGTTCAGCCAATGCAGCCACGGTGCCCAGCTGCTTTGACCATTGCCCGGAATCCCACCGTGGATTCCGGGCCGTGATCGCCGGCCAGACGTTACTTTTTATTGCTTCCCACTGGGAATCACTTTGACCATGCTTTCGGAGCTCATCCCATGGGGAGCCCGGGAAGCATGTTTGAAATTGACCCCCATGTGGGAATTGGCCATGGTGAACATCTGGCGGCCGCCAAACAGACGTTCAGAGCGCTTTGGCCCCGCAGTGAAATTGACCGTGGTTCACTGTGGTTGACTGTGATCTTGTAACATCTGAAAATACTCAATGTGGAGTTCTACTGAATCAGTCAATGGGCCTATTGCACTCAACAGATGAGCTATTGAATGACTGATTTCCTGCTTTCTGTAGAATTAAAACCAAATAAAAAACAAGTCATTTTTCAGTATGAGCCAGGCTTTTCCCCATGGCCAGAATAGCAGTCATCAAATATGTAAACAGACTGCCACAAAGAAGATTATTTATTATTATTCTTTATTTTATCAATTTCTGTCCTGCCCCAGGCAGCTGGCGATGGCATACATAAAACAATGAGAATCCAAATAATAAAATAACAAGGAAGATCAAATTTGGTTAAACACCAGGAAAATGTCCTAACAGTTAAAGCTGTATGGCAATGTAACAAGCTTCCGGGGGAGGCTAGGCTCTCCATTGGTGGAAGGTTTCAGCATGAGGCTGAGCAGCTAGCTATTGGGAATGTTGTAACGGGAGTCACCCTGCATCCAAGCATGGGGTTGGGCTCGAAGCTCCTCTAGGTCCCTTCCAGCTCTGTGATTCTACCCCACAGTAATATTAGAAGCCCATAAAATATTAACATTTCAGGTTCAAATGTTCATAGATGCCGCCACACTTCATGGCTTACATTGTAAATAATCTTGGTATCGCCACCACACTGTAGAAGGAAGCAAGGACACATTTGTGGGGTTTAAAGGCCACACTCAATAAATAAAACAATCGGGGGGGTGGGTAATTTCCCCATAACAAAACCCCAGGTACCAGCCTTCATTGTGCATGCACATCGGACATTACATCCCCTCTTGCTCCAAGCACCCAACTGGTGTGTGTGTGTGTGTGTGTGTGTGTGTGTGTGTGTGTGTGTGTGTGTGTGTAAATTGTGGACCTGTAGCAAGCCCCCTCCCCCCCAATGCAAGTAGGGGACAACATCAGTCACCTGTGACCATATTTGTCCTTAATTTGCTGTTGCACCCCCTCGGTCCCTAGAAGGGGTCAGGTGTGGGGTTACTCCTTGCCCTTGCATCTGCCCTATTTCCCATCTTATAAGGAGATATCTTTCCATCAGTGCAGCTGTATCCTTCCCAAAAGACCTCAGCTATCCATTGGACCCCAGAATGAGACAATCAAACCATCTGGGCAAACCCTACAACAAATCTAATGGTTTGTTAATGTTGGGGCCGATCCCAAGACCTGAGGACTGGCGTGCAGTATGCACAGTGCACATGAATCAACGCATTCTGTCGGCACAGGGCCTGTGGCATGCATGCAAACTGTGCAGTGGTATGCACACACATGTGTGGCATCACCAATGGGGTTTAGGGTTGCAGCTACTGTGGGGAAAGCGAAAACCAGTTGCCTCAAGGCCAATCAGGGGTTTCTGGAAAAAATTCCTTCTAGCCCCAAGTCAATGACTTGCTTCAGCTCATAGTGCCACCTGATATTATAGGACAGGTGGGTGGGTACTCAAGAGACCGGCTTAGTTGCCTGCCTCTGATGAGCTGACCCAACAGCACAAAATGGCCACAAGGAAAGCCTCACACTTCAAGGCTTCCCTTTGTGCCCAAATGGGAAGCTAAGCAACCACTACCGGGCTCCCAAAGGTCTCTCCCACCAATGGGTGGATTGGGTAATCTGGACACTGGGAGAAATCCTGGTGGGCTGCTGACCTGCTGGGTCAGTGGGGGGCTGTAATTAGCCACAGGTGCATTTACAGGAGAGGCACCAACCATACTCTCAGCCAGTGCTACGGGGGCCTTTCAGCGGGGGGGGGGGGGGGGGGGGGGGGCAGAGGCTCCCTGTGGAGTGAAGTCAATGGGAGTTTAACCATTGAGATACATCAGTGCCACCCTGCCCAGCTGAATCATTAAGTGCTAAGCAGGAGTATTTAACAAGTACTAAGCGGGGGAGGGGAAGCTCAATCAGTGAAGTCAATGGGAGTTTAAGCATTAATTCACAGAGTCAGGTGCCACCTCCTCAGAAGTGCAGCGTTGGAAATAACCAATTGCTGCCTTCCCAGGGTCTGAGAGGTCACCCTGCGGGAACTATGTGGTGTCACTCTGGCCAGGAAAGATTA
This sequence comes from Sphenodon punctatus, assembly GCA_003113815.1. NCBI lineage: Eukaryota > Metazoa > Chordata > Lepidosauria > Sphenodontia > Sphenodontidae > Sphenodon > Sphenodon punctatus. The sequence continues at coordinate 387,963 of QEPC01004437.1, read as the reverse complement.
GCATGCCTCTGCCAGTGCTCAGATTGCTCAGAAAGCAGACAGCTGCAGGTGTTTTTTTGGGTTTTTTGGGTGGGGGGAGCAGGGACCTATGGCAGCCCTTCTGCTGCTGCTCTCAGTGCCTGCAGCCCCCCAGAGCCAGGATAAAGGGACCAAGTGAGCAAGGGCCCACCCCAAGTGGTGAGTAAGGGAGGGGAATTAATCCTGGGTAGGTTGGGGTGGAAGGGACCTGGGGAAGTGAGTGTCTGATGATATGAGGTGTTGCAGGGGGGGAATTAGGAGTGTCTAATGAGGCAAGGAATGGTGGGAAAAGGGAATGGAATAGATCTGGAGGGTGCAGCAGGCAAGGGGATGGGAGAATGTCATTGGGAAAAGGGAATTGGATGCATCCGGGGGGATGTGCTTGCTCCTTGAATGCAGTATTGTAGATCTTATGAACTGATGAAGATCTTGAGATTTTTTTTTGGGGGGGGGTTGCTAATTGTCTGGGTCCCACCCCTAGCACCACCCGCTCTGCCTTGGTCCCTTCCTCTCAGGAGAACAGGGACAAAACCCCTCCCTGCTGAGAGGGGAAGTATGATCCTATATTACACTATATTCGGTCTGTTTATTTGACCAAATGGAATTTAGGGACACCACATTGCGCAGAACATAGTGCATGACCTCACAAGTGTTAATGGATTATGTCTCAATGTCCATGCAAAGTAATTACCATCTACAGTTCACAGATGAGATACTGAGGCACAGCAGAGGCAACTGACTCACACAAGGTCGTGTAAGAATTAGATCTCGAGTTTTCCCAGCCTGCACTTTATTAAGAAGCCCGTTCTATTGTGATGTAACTGCCCAGATAGAGCACAAAGGTAAACAATTTTATAGGTCAAGGAGCATTTTTTTTAAAAAAAAAGGGAAAAAAAGAAAAGCCTTACTTGAAGGGGGTCAGCAGAATACAAGTAAATCTGACTTCCCTCTCTCATTAGGCAGAGCTTGTGTGGTATAAATAGCTGTTGGTTAATTGACCATAATTTACTGTTGAATCAAATCTGCAGTACTCCTGCTGTTCAGAACATCTTGCCAGCTAATGTAGGTAAAATTGTACAACTCCCAGAAGCAGGTGCTTAATAAGAGATCAGATGATCTCTGTTCTGCCAGGATCTGGCGTGTTAAGGCTCTGCAACCTCTGGGCCCTAGGTTCCTATGCAATTATTTTAATTACTGATCATTTATTGAAGCTTGAACAAAGCTCAGACACTTGGACTGGCAGTTCAGTAAATAAGCATGCCATCATTTTGGCAGTAAGTATGATGTTGAGAGTTTAGTTCCTCTTCCTTGCCCCACTTCACTATGACCATTTTTACATGGACAGCCCCACCCATGCCTGGGTGTTCCGGTGGGTGGGGGCAGGGGGGCGTCTGTGCAAACAGGTCAGCGGAGGGTGGGGGAATGGGTGTGCGCTGGGTGTGAGCTCATAAATGCTACGGGTGGTGGGTGTTTGTGCATGTGCGCTCCTGAAGCACACCCATCTTCACACATCACCCACCCATCTCCACTCACGGGGCCATCCAGAACACTGGATTAATTCCCCTCCCTTACTCACCACTTGGGGTGGCCCTTGATCACTTGGTCCCTTTATCGTGGCTATCGGGGGCTGCAGGCACTGAGAGCAGCAGCAGAAGGGCTGCCATAGGTGGAGGTGGGTGTGTGTCTGTGTAAAATAATAATTGGTGACTTCAATTACCCTAATATTGACTGGGTGAATGTTTCCTTGGAGCAGGACGTGGAGGTCAAATTTCTGGATGCCGTAAATGACTGCTTCCTAGAACAGCTGGTTCTGGAACCAATGAGAGGAGGAGCTGTTCTAGACCTAGTCCTGAGTGGCACGCAGGACCTGGTGCAAGGAGTAACTGTAGCGGAGCCACTAGGCCAGGGGTGGGGAACCTTTTCCTTCCCGGGGGCCACTTTGCAAGTTTGCACAAGCTCCGAGGGCCGCATAGACATTGGGGTGAGGGTGCTTAAGGGATGCACTCAAGGAAAGGAAGGTCCAAATCATGGATCTGTGCCCATGGAACTGTCTCCTATCCTTGTTTGCATGTCCTCATCTCTGCTCCTTTCCCCATAGCTCAGTTTTTCAGTGACTGAAGGTAAGAACTGGATCCAAGGGTCAGATACAGGAAGTGGAAAGGGGCCACATAAAAATTTGCCACGGGCTGCATTTGGCCCCTGGGCCTGAGGTTCCTCATCCCTGCACTAGGCAATAGTGGTCATAATATGATCACATTTCTGGAGCGAGAAAGACAAACAAAAGTACAGCAGTAGCATTTAACTTTAAAAAGGGAGACTATGACAAAATGAGGAAACTAGTTAAAAACAACTAAAAATCCCAGTTGCAAGGGCTACAAGCTTGCAAGAGGCATGGAGGCTGTTTAAGAGCACTCTTCTGGAAGCCCAGATTAAATGCATCCCGCAAGTTAAAAAAGGAAGCAGGAAGACCAAAAATCTTCCACTGTGGCTGAATGGGGAGGTGAAGGAGGCTATTAGAGCCCAAAAGACATCCTTTAAGAAATGGAAGGCTAGTCCCAATGAAAATAATACGGAAGAGCATAAACACTGGCAACGTAAATATAAAGTGTTAATAAGGCAGGCCAAGAGAGATTTTGAAGGGAGGCTTGCTAAAAAGGTGAAAACAAGCAACAAAACCTTTTTCAAATACATCAGAAGCAAAACGCCTGCTAGGGAGTCAGTTGGGCCATTAGATGACAAGGGACTAAAAGGGGTGCTCAGGGAGGATAAGGGCAGAGAAGATGGATGACTTCTTTGCTTCGGTCTTCACTGTAGAGGATTTTGGTGAGGTACCCACACTGGATCTTTTCTTTGTGGATGAGGAATTGGAAGAGCTGTTACAAATCAATGTTACATTGGAGGATATTCTAGGGCAAATTGACAAACTGAACTAACAAGTCACCAGGGCTAGGTGGCATTCACCCCAGAGCGCTGAAGGAACTCAAATATGAAATCGTGGACCTACTGTTAGTAATTTGTAACCTGTCACTAAAATCTGCCACTGTACCCAAGGACTGGAGAGTGGCAAATTTAACCCCAATATTTAAAAAGGGATCCAGAGTGATCCTGGAAACTACAGACCAGTAAGCTTGACGTCTGTGCCAGGCAAAATGGTGGAAACCATAATTAAGAACAGAATTACAGGGTATGTTGACAAACATGGCTTAATGGGGAAGAGTCAACACGGATTTAGTAAAGATAAGTCATGCCTCACTAACCTATTGGAATTCTTTGAGGGTGTAAATTAGCATGTGGACAAGGAAGACCCAGTAGATATAGTGTACCTGGATTTCCAGATAGCGTTTGAAAAGGTCCTTCATGAGAGACTCAGGAGAGACTCAGGATAGGAGGTAGTGTCTTACTATGGAACAGAAACTGGTTGAAAGATAGAAAGCAAAGGGTAGGACTAAATGGGCAGTTTTCACAATGGAGACATGTAAAAAGTGGTGTGCCTCAGAGATCTGTATTAGGACCGGTGCTGCTTAATGTATTCGTTAATGATTTCGAAAAGGGTCTTAAGAGTGAGGTGATCAAATTTGCAGACTACATCAAGTTATTCAAGGTAGTTAAAACACAGGCAGACTGTGAGGAACTGCAACAGGATCTTATGACACTGGGTATCTGGGCATCTAAATGGCAAATGAGATTTAATGTGGACAAGTGCAAAGTGATGCACGAAGGGAAAAATAATCCAAACTTTGCATACACAGTGCTGAGTACTAAGTTAGCAGTTACCACTCAGGAAAAGTATCTGGGGGTGGTTGTGGACAATACATTGAAATCCACAATGCACTGTGCAGCAGCAGTCAAAAAAGCAAACAGAATGTTAGGAATTATTCTGAAGGGGATAGAGAATAAAACTGAGGATGTCATGATGCCTCTAGACAAATCAATGTGAGGTTATGTCTGATGGTATATTTATGTTATGTGTATGTTTGTCTTTAGCAATGACCCATAGCCATGCCTAATAAAAATTATTGATTGATTGATGGTGCAACTGTACCTCAAATATTGTGTGCAGTTCTGGTTGCCCCATCTCAAAAAAGACCTAGCTGAAATAGAAAAGGTACAGAGAAGGGCAACAAAAATGATCCAGGGTATGGATGGGCTCCCGTATGAGGAGAGGCTTTGTAGGTTGGGATCTTTAGTTTGGAGAAGAGACGACTGAGAGGAGATATGATAGAGGTCTATATAATCATGACTGGTGTGGAACTAATAAACAAGGAGCAGTTACTTACCCTCTAGAACAAGGGGACATGCCATGAAACTCATGGGTGTCAAGTTTAAAGCAAATAAAAGAAAATATTTTTTCACTCAGCCTATAATTGGGTTGTGGAATCTACTGACAGAGGTTGTGGTAAGGGCCAGTACTATAGCTGAGTTTAAAAGAGGTTAGGACAAGTTTCTGGAAGACAGGTCTATTAGCAACTATTAGCCAGACAGGATCGGGGAACATGACGGGAGTCATTGTGATCTGTTGGGTGCTTCTCCCAAGCCACTGTGATTGGCCACTGTTGGAGACAGGATGCTGGCCAGGCCAGTATGACACTTCTTATGTTATTATGTCAAAGGACACCCACCCACCTCCACCCACTGTGGGAGCACAACCCCCACCCACCCCATCTGTCAGCTCCCCTATTTACATGGCAGTGCAACAGAATTGGTTAAAGTTGCCTTACCAAATTCCATCCAAAAAGAACATTTTTTTTTCAAAAGTGAAAATTGGTACACAAAATTCTATTACCACTGAAATGAAACATACACGGTTTTTACATGGACACCACTCCCTCCCCCACCCCCAGGGTCGTGTGGGTGTCAGGTGCATAGGGGCATCCGTGGAAATGGTGCGGTGGTGGGCAGGAGGGTAGGTGTTCGCTGGGTGTTTGCCCATGCAAACAGCACGGCCAGTGGGTGGAGGGTACATATGCGCTCCCGGCGCACACCCACCTCCACCCATCACCCACCCACGGATCCATTCGGCAAACCGGAGGAGGCTCCATGGGTTGAGAGGGGTGTGTGCGTCCATTCCCATGGGTGCACACCCACCTCTACCCACCACAGCAGCACACCCATCCCCCCAACTACTGCTGCCCATGTAAAAAAGGGCCATACTCATTCAAGACCACATCTGTCCAAATCTATTAAACTGTCCTTTAGAAAGATTAAAACAGGGCTACGCTTAAACCAAATTAAGATGGCTGAAATAAAAGGCAGGTGGAATAAGATTCCCGTAAAAGGATAGAGTCTACCAATGCCAGTGAAATATGGAAGAGGATATAAAGCATTTACTCTGGCATTGTCCTTTCTATAATTTAGAGAGGATTCAATTATTGACTCCTGTAATCCCAGATTTTCCTGGGTGGCCCATTTATTTAAAAACAATCTGGCTTCTTCAAAATCAATCTCCTGAACTACTTAATAGGCTGTGCACATTTTTGACCCAGGTTAGGAGAATTAGGAGAGGAATGAACTTAGAATTCTAAGCCCCTCTTATGGTAAGTGTATGAGCCGTATGCTCTTGAATTCAATATACAGTGAAGAGGGCAATATCTTGTATATCTGGTGGGTCATCTTGATAGGTCCAGGAGTTATTTTGAATCCTCATTGGCCCACGTTTGACTTTTCAGTGGGTCATTTTCAAGGTGGTAAGCGGACCGCTTGGAAATCCTTGTGGGTTATTTTGTGGTGGAGTTGTTGTTATATGATTATGTATATTGTATTGTTTGTTTACCTATTTTGGCGATTGACATAAGTAAATAAATAAATAAATTAAATACTTGTTCAATTTCTGCTTTGTGTATTTTTCTCAAGTTTTGCAGAATCAACTTTTTTCCCCCAGAAATCAAAATTTACTGAGAATTCAGAAATTAGTTTTTAAAAGTCAAAATTGCTTTAATTTTAAACACTTCAGAATGAAAATATTAGTAATACGATCAAATTTCAACCTTCTGTAAAACAAGCATTTCAAATTAAACAAATTATACATGGCACAATGAAAAATCCACCCATGCCTTGCAATTGATCAATGATTCCAGATAATCTTATACTATTAAATCTGTTACATAGATGTTTAGACTGTAGTGTACACTGGGGTGAAATCAGAATCATGTCAGTATTAGTATACTCATTTGCTACTTTGGCCCTTTTTAAATGGGCCACGGCTGTGGGGGGATGGGTGTGCACGTGGCTACGTGGGCAGTGCAGGGGGAGGTGTACGCAGGCGCACACCAATCCCCCACGCATCTTCACGCATGGGCTGTTTTTACACGAATGCCATCGCGGGTCCGATGGGTGGAGATGGGTGGGGATGGGTGGAGATGGGTGGGTGATCACACCCAGCGAACACCTATGGGCAGCGAATGCAGCAGCAGTCCAATAAGGATGGGACAGGGATGCACAGGGTTCAGGATGAGTCTCACACCATGGCAGGGAAGGGGGGGGCTGGAAACCCACACAAATAGTGGAGAGGGCACGACCCAGATGACAGGGTACCAAGGGGCCAAGCCAAAGATGAGCCACAGATACAAAGTATCTGGGGAGGGGGGAACACAGTGGAAAGGGCCTAAGCCCTGCTAGACAACCACTCCACACCAACCAGACATGGCCCACACAGAGGGGTATAACAGAGGGAAGGAGAACACAGACATCAGGGGCATCCAAGCAAACCAAACTTTATTAATAAACCAACTAGTGCAAAAGGCTCACATCAAACAGCAAACACCAACACTCAGTGGCAACCTGGCGGTGGAGCACATCAGGGCCTTCAGTAGGGCCTGCACCCCAGGAACTGGCTCCAGCGATCCACCTGAGCACGGTCCAAGAGGTACATATGCTGTAGCACATGCAGGAGCAACTGCACCACCCATGGCCAGACTTCAGAATTTTGCGCCCCTAGGTCTTTCTCAGGCTGCTGCCCCCAAGGCAAGCCCCGCCCCCATGCTGCATTTTCAAGGGTAGGGGAGCCCCATGAGAACAACATGGCGCAATCACCTGCAGTGAGTGGGCGTGTGTGCTCACGCCCACCTAACACACATCCCCACTCACCCCCCCACTCGTTCTCATGCATAGAGCAACTGGAGAAAACAGTGGTTGCTCCATGGGTGCGGATGAGTGGGGGATGAGTGGGGATATGTGTGCATCTGTGTGCATGCCCCACCCATGCAAGGTGCACCCACGGAACCCCCACCTGGCGCAGCTGTGTAAAAATGGCCTGTAAGGAGCCACTCAAAGAAGAACAGAAGGTTGCTGCCTTGTAAATAAAGTTCTTTGAGATGGGTCCCAACATTCTCACAACACCCACAATTCCATATTCCTAGAAATACCCACACTTCCATAATCCTAGAAAGGGTTGGAAGGAACTATCATTTTGAGGAGGAGAGTGCTTTTTATACTAGAGGACCTCGAGACCATCACGTGGTCTATTATTTGAATATGGTGAGCATGCACAACTGTCAGTTCTGGCCCCCCAATGGGACGTGGCCTGTGCACCCTGGGACATCAGGGGACTCCTTCCCCCCCCAGCGGACTTACCTCCAATGCCGCCAGTAGTGGGACCAGGCACGGCCACATCAGGGGAGTCCCTGCGTCGGCGGGTTTCTGTGGCAACCCGCTCCGATGTGGTCAATGGAGACACGCAGCTGGGGGAATCATGTGACGCAGGGGTGGGACTCACGCCCTTGCTTCACTCCATGCACCCGCAGGTGCATCAGGGGGCGGGGCTTATACTTGAAAAGCCGGTGCTGTGAAACACACAACACTGGTAATCAGAGCATTGAGAAGTCCCTGGTTGACTGCGTTGTGGACAAAGCTAAGTGTGATTTCCCTATCCTTACCCTAGCATAATTTGGTATACATTGTTACAGTGTTGTTGTGTTTCCTGCCCTTGTTACCCTTGGTGTGTGTGAGTGGTTGAAAGCAGGTGGTGACTGAGCAGGGTGAACGAACTTCCTTCCCCTGGGGATCTTCCCTTCTTTCTCTTCCATCCTCCTGCGAGAGAACACACTCTTCTCCTGCACTGTGGCCCTCAGGAACTTTCCCTTTCCCGCACCCCTCATGCACCCCTCATTCCCTTCTCCCCGTGCACTGAGGTGTGAGAGTTGGAAGCGTGCTTGGTGCATGGGCATACATTCCTTCCACTGCTCTGCGCCCTATGATGATAGAGGCCTGGTTTCTTTCAAATCATTGAGCCGCACTTCTATCCTGATGGGCATTAGACCTCCAGGGCTCTTCCCTAGAGCAGTGGCATACAGAGCTGTGCATGCATGGTACGTGGAACCTTCTCCATCCCTGAAACCCTTGCTGGTGCTTCCTTTCTCCCACCTCCACTGACAATAACCCAGTTGTGAGAATGTTATGAACCATCTCAAAGAACCTTCTTTACAAGGCAACAACCTTCTATCACTTACATGGGGAGGAGTTGTTTGTAAACAAACAACTTTATTTCCCAGTTCTGATCGGATGCTGTTGCAGTTCTACTAGCAGGCAAACGACAGAGGCAGGGCACACACACACCCTTGATGTGTGCGGGGGCAGCCCCCATGGGGCCAAGGGCATGCCGGGGGGTGGGGGAGGAACCTGAGCATGGAGGCACCTGTGCCAGGATTGTCACCCCACAGAAAATGCTGCACAAGGTCCAGGGGGCCTGCCCCTAAGTCCAGGCCTGGCACCACCTCCTCCTGCTCCCTGGTCCTCTCATAAATCATTGCCTGCACTAAAGGAGAGAAGGAGAGGGAGTGCACAAGTAGAGAATCCCACAGGCTGCAACATCCAGGGAGCCCATACATACGGGGGGAGGGGGAGGCACAGACACACACACAGGGGTAACTCACAGATCTCTTGGTAAGCCTGGACCCCAGCACGGAACTCAGCAGCTGCCCCCTAGAACTGACCAGCCATCTCCCCCAGCTGCAGCACTGTCAGGAACACAAACAGCAACCAGGGAAGGGAAGAGGAAATGGGAGACGGGGACGGGGAGCAAGCAATGGCAGGGGGGAGCACCCTGACCACCACCTGAAAGCACACAACAACCTAACCATTCCTACCGGGACCTCCCAGACACCACTCCAGTGGCAGAGACTAAGGGAGCGCACAGGGGGGTGGATCGCACCCAGAGAGCCCCCCAGACTCACGGTCAGGAGCCCTTCAGGCATGCTGCCCCTCCATGGCTGTAAGCATAGGAATGGGGAATTGATAGGGGCCACAGGATCAGAACCAGAGCGATGTCAGGCCAATAGGAACAGACAGTAGAACACAGAGAGATGGAATGACCCTGCCCCATGTAGCAAGCAAAACTGCACAAGAAAGGGTAGGTTGGAGGCAGCCAGGGACAGACCACAGAGACAGGTGGCATAGAGGGTGATGACAGCAGGCACTCGAAGCCAGGCACAACCACACGGCTCCAATGAATGGCTGGCTTATGCGCAAGGCTGCTGTGGGAGACAGTAAAGACCCAAAACATGTCATGGGGCTCACAGAGCCAGGGGAACAGATAGGGAGAGCAACAACAGGACGGGAATCAACAGACTGTGGAGGGAACACACACTAGAGAGTCAACAGCTCATACCATGTAACATCCCTCCTGGAAGAGCTAGGAACCACCCCCATACATATGCACAGGGGTGCACAGGCAACCCCGACAGAACAGCACAGTGCCCATCCACACACCCTATGGCCCCACCATTCGTGGACCCCGAACTCCTAGGCCAGTTGAAGGGGGTGAAAGGTAGGGCCCTGTGGCACAGTAACACCCAGCAAAGAAGAACCAGGAGCTGCAGGAGCCTGCAAGGTGCACCAGAGCTCTGAGGTTATTCCCCTGCCCTTCCCCCAGTACAGATAGCTATAATAGCAGCACACCCAGCATGCTGATGGCAAGGTGGCCGCCTTGCAGGAACCATACCGCCCTAACAACACACCAATCCCCCACAAGGCCTGACCCCCACAAGCCACACCCATGACACCAGCACCTACAGCAGCCAGGGGGATGGACCCAGAGACACAGAAAGAGAACAGAGGGAGCTATGCAAGGCCAACCTTTATTGGCACAGGGACCAGTAGGATGCTACACCATCCAGGGAGAGCAGATGCTGGGGACAGGGGGAACACTGCAGAGTGCACAGAAGGAGCAGTACAACCGGTCCACAGGGTCCGTGGGTTAGTCAGTCAGACCCGGCAGGAAAGCGGCTGTAGGTAGAACCATGGAACACACTGCAAGTGACAGATGGGTAGGTGGATGAATGATGCAGGTGAAAGGAAGCAAGCAGCATGGCCAAGGGGGAGCAGTAGCACTGGTCTTTCACAGGGATGGGGGATCCATGGTGAAGGTTGCAGCAACAGCTGAATCACGGTGCAAGTGACTGGCACTTGGGATACAAGGGCCCCTGGACAAGAGCATCCCAGGTGAAGAGGCCCCATCAGTAGCCACAAACATGTATATGGGCATCCACCATGAAGCGGGACAGGAGGGGGTGTCCCATGGCAGCAGCTGCCCCGACATCTGAATGACTCAGCACAGTTCTCAAGGCAGCCCTCTCTAGCACTGTGGGCCGGCCGGTCAGGAAGAGCCCACCGACATCAGGCAGAAGCAAGCCAAGCTCCCCAAAGCAGTCCTGAAAAGCAAGCCCGGTGCCCCTCTACCAGCATATTCAAGGTGTGGGTTTCAGGAGGATCTCTGAGGAGAACCGTGATGCACTCTTCAGGCACATAGTTGCCCAAATGGCTGGGAACTGATGGTTGCCTATAGGCTTCCCCATTCCAACTGCCCAGTATCCCTGTACACTGTGCCCCAATACATTGTGCTGTCTACCCTTGCCCTTGCCTCTGTCTTGTTTGCCCAATGATGTGTGGACCCCCACCCCGGTCCATTGGCCAATGTGTTGCTGCCGTGGGTCTGTGATTTCACATGCCATGGCAGGGCTGCCCATTGTTGCACCCAACCAACTTGTTCTATGGACACCCTGTAGGACCTCTTGTGTGCTATCCACTGTACTGGGGTCCGATGGGCCATGATGGGGTGTGCGTGCTCTCGCACATCATTCCAAATGCACTGTGATTGTGTGGTATGATGCCCTGTTGTGTGTCCTGACTTGACCTGGCAGCAATGGCTGGCTGTCGTGGGCAGGGTGGTGGTAGCCCTTGGTCCCTTGGTCACCCCTCCCCATGACCAACACCTGTTGGTGGGGATGGGCTCAGGGCTGGTGATGGTATGATGTACCACCTCGTCACCCATCATACCTGTTACCTTATGTCTCTCCATCCCGTTCAAGGCAGTTACCGGGTCTCTGAAGGGTGTGGTTACATCCCATCCTTAGCCCGGAGGTCCATGCCCCTGGCCGTGCCATCCTGTCCTGCACCTGTTAGCACCCACCTCCCTGGCAGTGGCCACCACTGTGGTCTATTGCTGACTCCCTCACTTCACGTGTATTCCTCTGTAATGACTCCAGGACAGATAGATATGTTCTATTCAATTGTTTTATTTGGGGGATATTTACAGGGGTTGGGGTTAGTTTTTTCAGGATGGGCTCACCAGAGGCTGAGGGCTCCCCTTGCTCCAGTGGTTGTGGCAAGGTTGTGTGTGTTGTTAGTGCCCTCTTTCTGCCCCTGGCAAAGGTGGTGCTGTGGATGCGGGAGACCAAAATGTCCCCGTCCATGCAGAGGAACTGATCCAGCTGATCCTGGAATTCTATTGTGCACATGTCATGGCCGGACTTGACATTGTTGTCCTTGATATGTTTATATCCGAACCTCAAGTCCTTTACCTGTTGCATGCATTGGGTGGCATCCCTATTGTACCCTGACCGCTGCATCTCCTGGGCAATGGCTTTATGGTTGTTTGGTCTTGTAGTTGCGCACCAGATTGTACTGGACCTTTTTGGCCCCCCACATGCATATGAAGTTCAGGGTCTCCTGCCTGGATCAGGGTTCCCCCTTTTGCGTTACATATGTGTGTGTGGGGGGGGGGGGCATCCAGCTTGGCAGCTAGGGGCCTGCCCAGTGGCTGTTGTAGCAGTGGAGCAGGTGGTCTCCTGTTGGGGGTGAGCTATTGACCTGCTGCACCCTTGTTGCATCTGTGGGATGTTCCTTAGTCCCCTCTCCCTCGGGGGGCTCCTGCTGTTTTACCTGACTGCCACGGAGGCCCTCCTCGGCTGTCTCCCTGGTGGTGCTGTGTGCCTGGGTACTCTCCTGTGGGGGGAAATGGTGTAGCTGTCAGCTGCCTGCCCGGGGTTTCCCCGGCATGTGCTCAAGACTGGTCAGCTCCATACCCTCCCCTAGGTGGGTGTCCTCTTGCCTTGCTCTCCTCCCGTGTGCGTCGTGGCACTGGTTCACTTTGTCTTGTCTTGGGCTTTTCTGCCTGACATGTTGGGAGCCAGCACACCCATGTCCTCGTGGGCTTCTCCTTTAAGGGCTCCCAGGTGGACATTGGGCATCTCTCTTGGTGGGTATGGCTGCTTGCGGACTTCTGTGGGGCCTCTCTAGCTGTGTATCAGTGGTTTTGTTGGACCTTTCCCATGGGTGTGCTTGTTTTGCCATTTACACGGACGGGTGGGTGTTGAACACCCATCTCCACCCACGGAGCATGTTGACTCCTTCCCAGCTGCTCTGCAGGTGTTGGTGGGTGGGTCGCAGAAGCGTGCACACCCACCCATTGACGTTTACACAGACACTCTCCCACCCATCTGATGGGTGTTCATGGGTGTTCGTTGGTGGGTGGCGTCTGTGTAAAAGCCGCCATGGAGCGAACACAGTTTTATCCAATTGCTCCATGAGTGGGTGATGGGTGGACGTGGGTGGGCATACGTGTTTTGCCACGCACACGCTGCGGCAGCCATGGACCTGCATGGGCATGAGTTGGTGCGTCTCATGTAAAAAGGGCCTTTTACCCTTTAAAAAAAAGGGGTCATGTTTTATTATTGAAAGGGCTCATTCACTCAACTCTATTTTAGAGTGGAGAGTGGCACAAACACACATTCCAAAAGTTGTGTGAAATCGTTACCATCTCCTGTGTTCCTTCGTAGTCCCCATTCAGTACCACCTTTTCCGTATGGAAATGCAGGACAATTAGCAGCTCAGTGAATCCATTGCTACTGGACAAGGCAAACACAGATTATAGGACAAATGTTGTGTCTGCAAGGGGGAAGGATGTTGTGTGAAGGAGTCATTACTCATTAATATGATAGGACAAATTCTACTAAGTTGGAAAGCTCTGATTGGAGAGAAGCAGCTGCAGTGGCCTCTGGTATTCGTAGGGGAGAACTACAGAAGAAAGATGCTTACAATTAAAAGAATGTTTTAAGTGTTCTTCATGATACTATGCAATGAATATTTAAATGAGCTTTACTGTATCATTTACAGTAATGCTGCTCTTACACACGGCATTATTCAACACCATTAACATATTCTAATTTTCTCTCAGGGTGTAGTGCTAGAGGAATCTGAAACAGATGGCATTAATAACTTCACTTGCAAATGTGAAATCTTCACATCTTTTGTCATTTGTATATAAATGTTTTCTATTCTAATCATGTGATCATCAAAGCATGTATATACCCCAGCACAGGAAGAACTCCAAAATTGGGAAATGAAAGCACTGTTTTGGAATTCTACTCTTCCATTTAATGATTCCTTTAACTGCTCATAGTTAGAACTGAAATGGATGACAAAAATTATCCATGGTTAATATTTGGTATTCCAGATAGTCTGGCAGTTATTTGGTAACTAACCAGTAACCATGGAGGTTAACTGCCAGACTGGGTTACAAGATATTACCATTTACCGCACCACAAAACCAGTCCAGATAGAGGGAGAGAGTAAAAAAAAAAAAGTCAAACAGTAATTAAATGGCAATGCAAGTATTCCCATTCTGAATGGAAATACAAATGTTTTGGTATTTGGATTTGTAAGTGTCCATCAGTACTTTGTCAGTTTCTGTTGAATCTGTGTTTTCAATATTGTTTTTTACTGAACGCGGTTCAGATGTTTGGACGTTCAGTTGTTCGTTTCAAAACCCAAGTTCAGGTTCGATGGTTTGGTTCAGCTGAGTTCGGTTTGGACGAACTTGGCCGAATATTCAAAAATAGCGCTAACGAAACTGAAACCAAAATGAAACTGAAAGATAACCTAATTTTTTTGCTCTGAAAAGACGTTTTTCCTGCCCCCAAAAGAACACGACCGAACTGTTGTTCAAGAGTTTGGTTCAGACGTTTGGTTCGGACGTTCGGTTCAGATGTCCGAACAGACCGAGTTCAGTCCGAACTCCGAACATCCAAACCGCGTTTGCCCATCCCTAATTTCCAGCATGTAAGAACATAAGAACATAAGCCTCTGGGGATCAGCCTGGAGCACACATGGGAACTGAGGGCCAACTCATGGTAGCCCTATTCAACATGTGGAAAATATCAGAAAATGATGAAAACAGCAGGAAAATTGTAAGTTTCTGCGTCATGCAAATCTCATTGAATGCCCTACTTCCAACGGAACCAGCATTTGCTGAGATTTTTCATTTCAAGTCTTGTAAATGGCAGTCAGTAATCTGGTTAACCAGACAGCCAGAGTGTGCCAAATTGGATATCATTTGTTTTTTCCTTCGACTAGATATCATGGGTAACATGATAGCTGGCTGAATACTGGATAGTAGTGGATACTCATTTCAGCTCTACTTATAGTGCCTCTCCTTTTCTCACAAGTAGATGTCACACAACCAGAAGTTGTGAATTGGTGAGGAGATTCAGCAAATAGTTGATAGAACAATTGTCTTTTCATAGGCATTGATCAGTTCCACCTGTAACCTGGGGTGAAAAAAACAAACAAGACAGTAGTCAATGGCAACCTGCAGCAGCCCACAAGTCACCTGTTTGTCAGTTTGATGTTCATCAGATGTTCATCCCCACCCGCCATGGGGCAGGTGTTCTGTTGCTACTGGAAGTGTTGACCGGAAAAGGTCAATGATGTGGCACAAGGTAAGATTTGCCCAGCAGGGCTAATCTAGGCTAGGGCTGACGCAGCAACTCCTTTTTCTGCTCTGCTATTTCATTCCACCATTTCGGAATTGCCTGCGACTTTCTGCAGCTTTTCCGCAGGCTTTCCGCAAATTCCTCTGGCATTCCGCTAATTTGGAAACTGTCGGAACATTGTTCCGTTACTTTGTAGTGCTGATGGAAAGTGCGGAAGATTGAAGCTGTCAGAACAAACATTGTTCTGCTATTTTTGCAGCCGTTGGAAGTAGCAGAGTGAAAGTAGCAGAATGGCAGAAGTAGCAGAATGAAAGTAGCAGAATGAACGTCTCTATCGCACCGTGCTGCTGATTGCAGAAAAGATTTTCTGTCAGAAAAAGCTACTGCAGCAGCTTGCTGTTTCAGCCCTAATCCAGGCAAACAATCACTGTCCCATCTGTTAGGCCCCATCTAGCCTCACTGTGTGGCAGGTCCGAGGATCAGACCCCCAGGAGGAGCTTCTGCCAATCAGCTTAATGGGGGGGGAGGAATGTACTGCACAATAGGGGTCCAGGAATCCTGATACATGTGGATGACTCTGTGATGTTGAGAGAATTGTGATGGCAGCCCACCTACCAATATTCCATGGGGTGGGGAGCTGCTCATTCGGACTACCTTACTCACTGTTCCAAAGTGTGGGGGCTGTGGTGGCCCACCCGGAGGCAGGCAGGGGATCTGGCCCACCCCTGTCTCATTTGTTTTCACCCCTGGTCTACACACTGAATAGAGGTGGTCACAATATTTTTTATAGGGATGGGCGAACGCGGTTCAGAAGTTCGGAGTTCGGCCCGAACTTAGCCGGTTCGGATGACCAAACCCGAACCCGAATCCGAACCAGAACTGACCGAACCAAACTCAATTCCAAATTTCGAAATGACCGAACAGTTCGGTCAGTTCGGATCGCATTCAGGTGAGTTCGGGTGGCAAAAACGTGTCACTGGAAGGCAAAACGTGACAGGGAGGGGGAGTCAGCTGAGGAGCAGACTTCCAGGCACCAGGGGTGGAGAGTCTTGGAGTAGCAGCCAGCCTGCCGAATCACCATCCCTTTTCGCCTCAGACCACTAGCTTCGCAGTCTCGAGTGGCCATGGGCTAGGCTTCATGGAGCCAATATGGCTTGCCGTGAGGTGGGTGCAGCGAGAAACAAAACTGATTGCCTCCCCCCTTCCCAACACCTTCCAGATAGTCACTTTCCTGAACTGCAGATATTTCAGAAGGCTTCCTCTCTTCCAGCAGTTTTTGTTCCTTCCTATTCCTAATCCATTGCCATCCTCCTCCTATTCCACCCATCCAACCCATTTACCTCCATAGTATCATTTATTTAGATTATATTAGATAGATTTAGGTGTTTTTTGTTTTTACCCCTCCCTGTGTTCCCTGTGTTCAAACTTCCTTCCTCCTTCCCTCCTCCATTGAATGCTTTCTCTCTGCCTCTTATTCCATCCCTGATTCCCTTCCCATGTTTTAAGTTTTGGATTGAGTAGGAATATTATTAGATTGATTTTCATTTCAGTTTGTACCCCACCCTGTGTTCTTGTGTTTCCCCCTGTGTAATATTGTATAGATAGATAGATAGATAGATAGATAGATAGATATTAGATAGACAGTTACTAGATAGATATACATAGTAGTTAGCTTAGTTATAGAGAAAGAAAGAGATACAGTGTGTTTGTAGGACAAGACCTTTGTAGTTAATTATTAGGATATTCCATTTAGTTCAATAGGTTTTAGAATAGTTAACAGCAGTTAGATTTAGTGTAGAAATAGATATATTTAAACAGCCACTCCAGCCACAGGACCCACCTGGGGCCCCAGAACCATCAGGATTCTGGGGCCTATGTTACTGGCAGGGAGGGCTGTGGCCAATATGTATCTAGAAGCTGCCACTCTAGCCCCAGGACCCACCGTCATGGGTCTGGGGCCATAATTCCTCGCACAGAGGTGATGTCATTCCAATGCCCCAAGAAACAGTCACTCCAACCCCAGGACCCACCATCAGGGTTCTGGGGCCAATTTACAGGCAGGGAGGGCTGTGGCCAATATGTACCTAGAAGCTGCCACTCTACCCCCAGGACCCACCATCATGGGTCTGGGGCCATCATTCCTTGCATGGAGACAAATGGCAATGTCTTTCCACCGCATCAAGAAACAGCCACTCTAGCCCCAGGACCCGCCATCAGGGTTCTGGGGCCAAGTTACAGGCAGGGAGGGCTGTGGCCAATATCTAAAAGCTGTCACCTTAGCCCCAGGTCCCAGCGTCATGGTTCCAGGGCCATCATTCCTCATATAGAGAGCCAATTTTCCAAAGCATCAAGAAACAGCCACTCCAGCCCCAGGACCCGTCATCAGGGTTCTGGAGCCACATTACAGGCAGGGAGGACTGTGGCCAATGCCTAGAAGCTGCCACCTTAGCCCCAGGACCCACCATCATGGGTCTGGAGCCATCATTCCTCGCATGGATATGATGTCTTTCCACCACATCAAGAAAGAGCCACTCCAGCCCCAAGACCCACCATCAGGGTTCTGGGGCCAAGTTACAGGCAGGGAAGGCTGTGGCCAATATCCAGAAGCTGCCACACTAGTCCCAGGACCCAGCATCATGGTTCCGGGGTCATCAACTCTGCACTGGCTGCCAATAGCGTGCCGAGCCACGTTCAAGGTTTTGGTGTTGATCTACAAGGCCCTTCATGGTCTGGGTCCCTCACACCTCAGGGACCGCCTCGCCCTCTGCGCCCCAGAGCGGCTCCTTCGGTCGGTTGGGGGTGCCTTCTTGGAGGTTCCCCATGTTAAGCGGGGGGCCACAATGCAGAGGGCATTCTCAATGGCCGCGTCGTGCCTTTGGAACTCCCTCCCGGAGGAAGCTCACTTGGCCGCAAGCCTTCTGACATTCCGGCGAAGTTGTAAAACCTGACTGTTTGCCCAGGCCTTTGGGGAGGGGGGGAGGGGGGTTAGAGGGTTTTATCTCCCTTACCCTATTTATTGTTTTATTGAGTTCCCGGGCCCTGTTTAATACTTTGAATATTGTATTTTGATATGTTTTAACTGTTTTAAGATATATTTTATATGTGATTGTTTTTGAATTTTTTAAAATTTATTTTATTCTAAGCTGCCATGAGCTGTTTTAGGAGGGGTGGGGTAGAAATTTAATAAATAAATAAATAAATAAAATCATTCCTTGCACAGAGAGCCAATTTCCCAAAGCATCAAGAAACAGCCACTCCAGCCCCAGGACACGCTGCCAGGGTTCTGGGGCAAAGTTACTGGCAGGGAGGGCTTTGGCCAATATTCAGAAGCTGCCACTCCAGCCCCAGGACCCATCATCATGGGTCTGGGGCCATAATTTCTCGCACAGAGGCGATGACTTTCCACTGCATCAAGATACAGCCACTCCAGCCCCAGGATCCGCCCTCAGGGTTCTGGCGCCAAGTTACAGGCAGGGAGGGCTGTGGCCAATACCTAGCTGTCAGTCTAGCCCCAGGACCCACCTTCATGGGTCTGGGGCCATCATTCCTCGCATAGAGAGCCTTTTTCCGAACGGCCGAACCAAATTGAACAGGACCAAACCAAACAGCCAAACTTGAAGGCGTCCGAACCAAACCGGACCGAACCAAACGGCTGAACCCGAACCGCAATCTGTTCACCCATCCCTAAATTTTTGCTACCCCTAAGGTGGCCTACAAAGTTTTCATATGTAATATTTTAATTTTACTATGAATGTTTTTATATCAAATGCAAACAGAAGTAAAAATTTATTTTTCAATCTATTTTGTTTTGTAAAACCAAAATAAAATTGATTTGATTTTCATTTCTCCCACAACTTTCTATTTTGCCTTTTTAAAAAACGTTCCCAACCTTATAACTAGGGGTGGGAATATCGGTACAAGATAAATCCAATACACCCGATAATCAGGTATATCGGATTAATCCAATAATCACCGGTATCGGCATTCTGGATTTTTCACATTGGCTGCTTTACCGGGTTTTTTTACATTGCGACCATTGAAGTGAATGGCCGCAATGTAAAAAAACTGGTAAAGCGGACAATGTTAAAAATCCGGTATGCAAACACCAGTATATCCGATACTGGGGAGATCGGATAGCGATAAATCCGGTATGCGGTATTCTCCCTGGTGTTCCATCCCTACTTATAACTGCAAAATGCAAAAAAATTTCCCCCTCTTTAAAATTCAAAATGGTAAGTAGTTTAACTATATATTGATACTGGTGAATATTGCCACCACTAATAGCAATGTCATATTATGGTACATATTTATTCTTATATTGATATTACTGGTGATCTTTATGTTCATTCTTAGTATTGCACATTTCCAAGCCTAGTGTTAGAGTTCCAGGATTGTGCATCAAAGGCCATTTTTGGACAGATCATTGCTGCAATGGGGGTCCATGTGCGGCTGGTGCAGAGCTGCTGTGGGGGCCGTGCATGGGGGAATGGGGCCAGATGGTCACACACCAATCTCCACTCACCTTCACCTACCATTACACATGGTGCAACCTGCCTTTTTGTGGATTGCTCCATGAGTGGAAGGTGGGTGGAGATGCATGGATCATGGGAGTATACATCCACACACCTCCGCATTTAAATGAGACACTCCCCCACATGGACACTGAGTGTCCATGCGTGGGAGTGTCTCATTTAAAAATGGCCTAAGAATCCATTACCACGTACCAAGCATACACACTGTGCAATGAGTTCTGCTGGGAACCAGCAGATATATCAGAAGTTACCCAGATTTTTGCCTCCATCACACAGTTTTAAGACTTAGGATGTTAACAAACAAGACGATAGCCCACACCAGGTGGGTTTCCATGTGCTCGTTTATTAGTTGTTCACCCTCACCGGCCACATGGCCACCACCCACTGGACATGCAGCCCCCGCTCATGGCAGGGTCCTAGAGCATATGTAGTCCACCATGCAGGTGAATGTCAGCTAATGTATGCCCACTTGTCCACAGCCTGTCAATTAGGTTGCATGCAGATTCCTTACATCCACGTCACCAGCAGTATTGAATAGGGGACAAAAAATGTAGAGCAGTCCACAGAGATATCACTTCCGGCCCCTCTCCCCCTCTTGGTCTCACTAATGTGCACTTAACATCCACACTAAAAGCCCGACACACCATTTTCAAACATGCATTCTCCTAGTCCTTCCTGGTTAGGGTTGATGTGGCAGCAGCTGTTACCACACCGCGATTCCATTCCGCCATTTTGGAATTGCCCGTGCCACACCACAGCTTTTCTGCGGACATTCCGCTAATTCCACCAGCATTCTGCAAATTGTGGAATTGCAGAAAAATTGCAGAAACTGTCGGAAAACCGCTGTTCTGCTGTTTTGTGGCGCTGGCGGAATGGCGGAAGTAGCAAAAATGTCATGTTTCCACTATTTTGCGAAGCCTGTGGAAGTAGCGGAATGAAATTAGCGGAACTACGGAAGTAGCAGAATGAAACTAGCGGAATGAAAGCCTCTGCCATGCCGTACCACTAATTGTGGAAACGCTGTTTCCGGCGGAAATAGCTACTGCTGTGACATTCCACTACAGCCCTATTCCTGGTTAGCAGTACATGCCCAATGCTTGCTCTGTCCAAGCTCCATAAAGTCTCTATAAAGACCGGTGGAGAATTAAAGGCTTATTAGATGATAAAAGAAGTTTCATCTTATAAGAAGACATTGGGAGAAACTCTCTACCAACTAAAAAAGGTGCAATCCCCTGAGATCTTAACTCATTATAAAATATACAGTCAAATAAGAAATGTATAACATCTCCATTTTACCAGAACCACAAGGACACAAGTGTTGCGTGTAAGGAACCTTTTGATAATGGCCTTGGATAATTGCAGAATCAAATAATTGAAACTGAATTAAAATGTAGGATTTCCATAAGGAAGAGCTAGGTAGGTGCACTAAATAGCTTTCCAAGTTAAAGGTTGACTTAAGCTCAGGGTAGCATAAAGCTATTTTCTGTGCTCGATTACTTGCCAAATCCTCGTGTGAAGCCATATCCAGAACTCTCTACATAATAATAGTACTACACTGAAAATGCAGAAAACAGACCCAGCCTTGAGAAAAAGGTATATATTGCTTTAACCCACAGATAAGCCCTTGATAATCTAATTGCTCTTTAAGGCTAAGATAAGGCAGCTGATAAGGACCCAAATTTGAAATGATCAACCAAAATTTAAGGATCCCAATAGTAGCTCTACTATGTACCAATCGAGTAGCCATTTCAGTAAGTACCAGTGATGCTAGCAGGTAAAAATAAAAGTTTTCTTAAAAACATATTATGCACTGTTTCCAGGTCTTTTACTAATGCATATAAACCAAATCTCGGCGCTATATAACAACTGAGCCAGGGGCTTAACTTTGAAAACCTTAAGGGCAGCATTTAGAAATGTTTGTATAAATAAAAATATTTTGGCAGGGGCGATGGGTAGTGGGAGGGGGGTTGGGCTAGAGATGTTGTTTTGGGATTTAAAGACTTTTAGTAGATACTGGCTTTTAGATTGATATTTATTGTTGTTTTAGGTTTTATTGATTTTATGGTAAGCTGCCCCGAGCTGCCAGAGACAGGAGGGGGTGGGATAGAAATGTTTGTATAAATAAATAAATAAAATTAAATTAAAGTTAGAACTTTCTGAAGAGGCCATAAACCTAAGGATCCACCTAGCTGAGCAAGCTTCTTTAGCTATAATTTTCTTTTGGTGGGCACGCCAGGAACCCGAGATGCAAAAGGTGACTCAACAATATACATAGGCTTTCAGCTGAGATATTAAATAGTTGTCCAAAGTCCAGTTATAAGTTCAAGAGTGTCTCCCCAGGACCACGATAATGCCAATAGGGAACACACAGGCAGAGGTTTGTGGCCAGCTGTTATTGGAATGCCAACAGGGAACACACATAGAAAAGTCGCTGCCTGGGTTCTAAGGGGGGTGGGGGTGAGGATGGGACAGAGGGACAGACAAGAAACATTTTTAAAGCCTTTATTGATACCGCAAACAATCATTCCAGAGGGTTGGCCTGAAAAAAACAACAAACCAGCTTCAGCAGCTTCTTCTCCCCATAGTCCCCTCCGCGATTAAAGCGGCGGGGGTTTGGCGGCGCCCCCTTTCCTCCCTCCGGCCAAAGGAGGCAAGGAAGGAGCGGCCGCGGCAGGGAAGCGGGAGGCAGAGCAGGCCTGGTTGCCACGGCAACCTTGTGAGGAGCGCGCCCGGGGCTCTCGCGAGAGCGGAAGTCCCGGGCGCCATTTTAGAGCTCCCCGCTCAACCGCCTCATTCGGCCAGGCGGGAGCGGGGAGAAGGACGTGCATCGAGGCAGCGCCGAGTGGCAGGCCGCTTGCCTCGAAGCACGAAGGCCGACGGGTCGGGAGGGGCCAGAGTTGAGGCCCTTCAACACCGGACGCAGGGAGTCTGTCCCTGCAAGCACGGGCCGCTGTAGGAAGCGGTAAAGGGGTTGAGCGGGGGCCGGATTGCCCCCCCTTGCCTTTGGCACACAGGTGGTGTTTTCCCCCGCGGGGGGGG